>NMRB01002186.1:58708-92418 GCA_002633025.1 Notospermus geniculatus | reverse complement strand
ACAAACCCCCGAGTAATGCCCCGGTATGCTGACGTATACCTAGTAGAAAAATAACGTTATTTTTCTACTAGGTATACGTCAGTATACCGGGTCATTACTCGGGGGTTTGTTATTGGACCTCTGTAACACGCCCACCACCCCTGCAATGCATGCCTCAAGTCCCTGTGGTACAACTATACAAGGCACTTTCCCTACTGACAGGATTTCCTTCAGGAAAAAAATGGCTGGATCTGCATGACTGCACACAAGCCAACCATCACCATGGCATAGGTCGATCATGTCGATCAGAGATGATTTTGGCCAGTTTTAATAACTGGAAGTTATACTATAGGCCTGGATGTTTCTTACCTTGACGTCCCTTAGCGTATTATTGATGCAGAGGATATCCCCCATCTCAAATATATGCCAGGGGATAAATCCCCAGATTTCCTTTGTTGTATGAAACCCTGATATGCTGATTGATTGTCGTTGTAATGTAAACTGTCATTCCTTTCGTTTTCAGGAAACCATATCAAAATTACTGCATTTGCATTTCAAGGATGAAAAGACAAGAGGTAGGCTACTTCATCATATCAATTTTATAAAGTTATTTCAAGTTATTTTGAATGCTAGGACACACTAACATATTGTCACTGACCCATTCTCAGATACCGTGTTAGGCAGTGTATTCCTGAACTTGGAAGCAACATGTTAACATGGGAATGTTTGTCTCAAGGCAGATTTGGCAAATCCTATTGACTATTGCACTGCTGAGGTAAAGGAGAACAACACTATGACTTTTCTTTCACATTGAAACTACAGTAAACTGCCATTGTTTTTTCCAGTGAGTGGAGATGCTGCAGCCATGGTTTCAGAAGTCACGAGGATATTTGCTACAGGTGATTGTTGTACCAGCAGCAGAATCCAAGTCACATCCATGCCAAGATATTTTGGCTGTTATACCTGATAAGTGATATGACAATGTTAGATTTTGATTGAATGATTCTCTTTCTCCATTGTCTGAATCTTGTCTCCTCCTGTTTCAGAGGCAATCATGAGGTCATCCAAAAGAGCTCAGGTATGCAGTCACCTGTATTATTAATTATGCTGTAGTTGTGAGCTATATATTCAGTATAAATGTACTCTGTTGCGTTTTGTCTTACCTGTCAAAGTTTGTCAAATTTTTATTCAAGATTGAAATTCTATGTTGCAATTGCTCTTGCATTGTCTTTGTCTCTGTACCAAGGGTCAGTCTGTGTCTTGCTGATCTATTTCTCTTTTGCCTTCCAGAATGAGTCCTCAAACGTCATCAATGTGGAGCACTTTGAGAAGATCCTTCCTCAGCTGGTAGGCACCTTTTCATTTTCAGTACCAATGCTACATTACATACAGGTATCCTTCTTTGTCTGAAAAACCAGTTCTTTGGTCCTTTCCTGAAAATCTCAACCTTTTTTTTTCTATGATCAGCTTGGTTCTCTTAAAACCTAATACACGAAGATGAAAATTTTTGCCACTGCTCTAGTTCTTTTATCGATTTACTTCAGCTTCTTGATTTCTGAACTAAAGATGCTCAGTTTCCATGGACAAGACGGATGATGGATGGAACCAAAGTTAATTGGAAGATGTGTATCAGTCGATGGAAGTTCACTGAGCAGGTCCTGCCTCTCGCTGAACACAAATATGGACTGTGCAGACACTCGTGATTAGACTGATGCAGCTTGATTAAAATATCTGTGTTTATTTTTGTCAAGTCTGCACTTCGGACAATAACGGTATGTCCTGAAGCTCCAATGCATTTATTGTTGTAGATATTGTTGATTCTTTCTCAGTCAACTGAGGTATAGTACGTTTGAGTCATCTGGAGCTCGATGGGCGTATGTCAATCAAACCCTTAGTAACCCAGACCACAATGAACTTAGGGTTTACTCTAAACGGTCCAACGCACATTGTTTTCTAACCAGCTGACCTTGGTTTGAAATTGAACATACAACTAGACCTTGATTGAAATTGAACACAGGCACAGGCATGGGATTGGCTGGAAGTGCCCTGTCAATAAAACGCATGTCAATAGCCAGACTTCACCAACAATACCAAGGTCTGCCTGACAACCGAAGGTCCGCCCATCGAGCTCCAGATGACTCAAACGTACTATAGTGTTCCAGTTCTCAATCTCCCAGATACTTGGGTGAATTAGTAAATGAAGAACCAGACAAGTTTCATCGTCCATGTAATTTTATATCACCCTATATTACATTATGTACACTTACAATTACATATACATGCACTTAAAATGCCATACATACATTTAGCGCTTTAACAGGGATATTGAAAAGTGTGGTGTAAATAAAGGTAGTTGAATGCTTGATGCAAACATTCAGAATTACTGTCTACTTCTACAATGGGGAACCCGCCCTGCGGTTTATCCCAACAGGTCGGCGCTGCAAGCGGTTGTACCAAAATGACATCACTGACGTCATTTTAGGTGTTGACGTTGTGTCATGAAAAAATGTTCTGTACATTTTTCTGCAGGAAAAATGACACAAAAGACGTTAGTTTTATCGCCATTGTATCTCTTCATTTTAAGAAAAAAGGAATGAGATTAAAAGAAAATTTCATCTGCTACACGATGATGTAAGTTTTACTGTCGGGCGACCAACACAAATGGTTTATTTTCACGCCAGAAATAAATGGAAATAACGTTAGAAAAAAGAGACTTCGTTACAACTGCTCGCAGCACCACGTCGTGACGTTAGTGTGCGGGTTCCTCATTGAGTTTGTTTCCTTTCCCAGGTCAGAAACTTCATGACAAAGGATGAAAAATTCATGTCTGTCTCCTGTGCTATGTTAATGGACAGGATCGTCAAATGCTGCCTTTCAGAAGTTTTGACTTTCTTTGGTGTTCAGTATTGCAAAAATCTGCTTGACTCCATTATGTGCCTTGCACTGTGTTACCTTCCAAACAGTGTGTCAGCTTCCAGGCAACAACCCAAGATCGCTGCCAGTGAAACTGATCTACGTACTATGCTATGGAATTTTTAATATGCAGAACAGTGCTACAGGGTTGGAGCTACCATTGTCTTCTTTTAGCCAAAGTAAAGAAAAGCCTATTGTTCAGTAGTGTGAACAATAGGGATTTTCTTTACTTTGGCTAAAAAAAGGATTGGTAGCTCCAACCCTGGTGCATTTGTTACAGCATCATAGGACTGCAGTAAATATCAATTTGAAGTCTTCAAAGCTGTGATTTCTTGAATTGTGTCAAATTTTCTGCGCCAAATAAGCTGCCAAGATGCTGGTAAAAAAACTTTGGTGAACTAAAAATTAAACATCATGTCTGGAATGATTTAACCTACTTATTCTAGTCACAAATATGTACCGGATACAGCAAAGTACAGTATCGCTCTATACATGTATTTACATCACCTTAGCCATTGTTAAACTGTAAACATGGCTTTAATTCAACATTTTCAGCACCAGCATCACCATTTGTGACCCGCTCTGGCAAAACCAGTCACATGTCGCTTGTAGCTCAAAAGGTTGAGACCAAATGTTTGTCAGTTTCAATATTGTCTGTCTATTATGAAATCTGAATCGATCTATTTCTTCCATTCTGGTGTCACCTGTCCTTAGTTTGTTGAGGCTCACCTTCTGAGCGACATCTGTCTCTTTGCCAAAGTGGGTCACATTTGATCATTCCCGCTCGGAGACCGGGTTTTTCACTCGCTAATTTCATCATCCACGTACTTACCAATCACAGTCAACCAATGAAAGCTGCAGTTCAAACCCTTTTTAACCACTTACGTGGCACATCCTAGTATAAAGTAGCCCATACACATGCAATATTATTGCACAATATGAGGATCAAAATGGGCAATATTATTGTCAATCTTTCTTCTTCCCATCATGCCAGGAACACATGCCCCTATTTTGGGCCCCATGTTATGCAATAATATTGATCGTGTATGGGCCCCATACACGGGCGTCTTAACAGGACTGCACGTTAAGGCCTCTATACACTGAATGACAAAAGTCGAAATTAGTCGCTACAATTGTCCGTTCCAAAATACTTTTTGTGGAAACGTTCCATAAATGTAAAAATCTCCTCTGACACTTTTGTGAAGTATTTCAATGTGTCGCCAGATCAAGTGTTGTTGAACTGACCATAGCAGCGACTAATTTCGACGTTTGTCATTCAGTGTATAGAGGCCTTTATGACACAGAATGCCGAAGGTTTACATTATGTGTGAAATCTTGATGCCGTTTTCATGGGAAAATGTACCGGCATGTTAAAACATACGGTACATTGCGGCAAAGAAGTCATTGTCGTGGTAAACCAGTAAGGACAAAATATGGATGAAGTTGAACTTGAATGCAAATGATACCTAGTTATGTGATTTCTTTGACTTTTTGATGTCCTCAACAATGTCGTTCCTTTCCATTTTTTCTAAGAGGCAGACAAGAGTTCTGATTGTGCACGCAGGGTCATACCAATGTTGCAGGCGATTGTATCTGTCTTGCCAGCACTGTAGCAGTATGTCCTGTGGTGTGGTGATTGGAGTCTGGTAATTGAATGACTGAATCATCTGGATGTCTTCATTATCAAAACCTGGTAAGAATGAAGGAAAGGAAAAGATTGAATTGTCCTTCAAGTCAACAGTGGCACAAACAGAACATTCACAGTTGTTAAGAGTGGGAGTTACAGATTTTTTTATAAATGTGTTTGATACAAGTTTTGGTTCCAGTTGTCTCACCTATCAGTTCTGCAAGGTCACGCCAGTCTTTGGTCTTAATCAGTCCTGTGTTAGGATATTGAGGGATAAGCTTGCAACAGATGGTGTGGTAGAGGCCCCAAGGTAGACGCAATGTGTCCTGCTCTGGTGGCTTTCTGTCCATGATTCTTTTCAGTGTGTAGATCACCTGAAAAGAAAATATTTAGAATACAAATCATGTATAAAATGTACAAAGAATATGGAAGTTTGTTTGGCAATCAGAGTTTGATTTATAGTTCGGTGATACATGCGTCTCGTTTCCATTTATGAACAGGGGAATTTGGCCTTCTGGGGACTGTGTACATAACATACTTACATCAGAAATGTGTTTACTAAACGGTTCAAATTCCCAAATGCTAATTCTGAAATGGATAGAAGAGGTGATCTCCAGTTACATGGTTCAGAGATAGAGGCGTGTTGTGTGTTTGTCAGTACCGTGCATTCAATTCTATGTGAATGTGTTAATGACAGAGTGGGCAATGCCCCAAGAATGCAAGAACATCATTAAATACCCATCCTTTTCATCAGTTTCTGTTTCGAATTATCTGCAATTTTGGGTACCGGTACTCCTTTTGATAACAGCAGTTATAGAATTTGACGTTAGGCTTGTGTAAAAACAGTTCCCTAAACATGTTCACTTGGCAATAATGATCAATCACTTGAGATTTCTACAAGAAAAACTTTGGACCAGCATCAGATGAAGAATTCTACCCTTCCCTTCTATCCTTCTGAACATCATTTTGTAAAACTTACTGTCTTGTCACGGCATCCCGGTCACAGGCATTCATCTTATTTTGATGTGACGATTTTATGCACATTTGGTCCCTCTTTGTCAGCCTATTCAATTTCTTTTTCACTGTTGATCTCTTCTCTGATCGCAGATTTCTCTTGGACAGTTGTCTGCTTGTCTCCTTCATGCTATATAAATCGTCACCCATATCCTTCAGGTCTGATAGATCATTAAAACTACAACTTCTGCGTGACTCACTAAACGAGCCAATACCACGCCAGCTTTCTTCTGTGTGACTGCTGCCGCAAAATGACATTTGTCTAACTAGAGTGTTTCTCCTAGTGTCACACTTAGTCACTTCATTTTCAGTTTGTTGTGCATCGTCAGAGATGTGTTTTACCACTATGCTATTCATTTCTTTGCCTTGTTCACATTGCTTATCCTGGTAATTTGTTACTGGCACCAGTGAATGGAACATCTCTGATTTTTGCGTGTCTTGTGCATTTTTTAACATGCCACCAAGTCTCATTCCAGATGGAAGGGTTGAACACTTTATATTGTAGCTGTTTTCATTTCCCCCAGGAGCAGATTTTCCCCTCCGGATGGCACCTCTCATACGTGGTGGTGGCGCAGGTGGTCTTGTAGCTATCTTTATTATTCCACAGATTTCTTTACTTGTTGTTGTTGATGCGCACTTGAGCTGACATCCTGAAAGAAAATGTAATGGCTGAAGCTGGATCTGATATGATGGAAATAGGCAGTTTGACCAAAGTTGAATTTCTTGACTCCTTATGTTGTACAGTTTTAGGGGACTTGACAGCAGATTCCAATGGGGTACCGGCAAACAAAAGGAGGCGCTGATCATCAACCTGGGTAAAACGCAGGTGCGCATGCCTTTGCGATTGTTGAACGTCATCAGGCGTTGTGCGTCATTCTGACGTTGCAAAAAACTGCGTCATTCACAACCCATGACGTCGATCATTGGCCTTTTTTTACGCTAAAATGGTCAACTTTATCGATTAAATTCATCATGTTCCCGCAGGGATTTTTGCACAAAAGCAATAAAATATATTTTAGCAGTTCTGTACTTAATGACAGAAAAGNACTTTTCAACATCATCTATCATCTAGCGTAGATGCCACTGGGTTGGCGGTGACACGGCTGGCCTGTTCACGATGGTTAAAAACCTTTACCAAAATGTAGTAATCTGCACTACTTTCAAGATGGAAACCTAGCACCTGCGCTAGTGGTGTTATAGAAGATAACGCCATCTAGTGTCAAGTGTGGCCCCTCCCAACTTTTTGGCTCCAGAAAAAAAATCAAAGTTTGTTATTTTTAGAAAAGGAAATCCCATCTCCGATTTCCGAAAACGATTTCCCTGAGGAGCCATCTATCCCTGAGGAGCCTTTGGCACCAATTCCAAAATGTGAAGAATTGTCTTCTTTAGTCATGTTCACATTTCAATTGAAAATATAGTGCTAAAATTGCCTCTCAGAGCAGTTTAATTCCAAAATTCCTGAGACCACCACTGCAACAGCATGCTGTTTGCTACCCCCTTATCTTCTGATGGCCCTCAGAGGGGGTACAGGAACTAGCTCTCAGTAAAAAGGGTCTATATGAAGGGTACGTGGAAAAAAGGGATTCTTTCCAGGGGAATTTTCCTACTTTACCAAAAAGTGGATTTTTTCCCGGGTGGATTTTTTCCTGAGGTTTTTTTCTGGGTGGATTTTTTCCGAGGGGAATTTTTTCCTTCATTCGAATGATGGGGATTCATGATGGGAAGGAATCAGGCACTTGACAGACTGCAAAGGAATAGCAGCAAATCCGTAGGGGGTTTTCTGAAGATTACCGGTAATATGCCCAATGGCAAAATCAGTTCGGGGAAATGTCAGAGTCCAAATTAGGGCATTTCCCGAACTGAAATAAACCCCAATACAATGATATAACAGCAGCTAAGCATCCTTGTTGAAAAAAAACTGATAACATAGCATTAGTTCCTGACATTGTCATTTTTCAGGGCAAATTCTAATTGATTTTTTATATTTGCTTTCACCAAAAAATTCATGTATCTTTTATTTTAGGCATGATGACACAATCCTCCACGTGGGGTCCAGGATTCTCCAAGACCCTCCAGCCAAAGAACAAAGGCAATAACCATACGCCACGCCGTTCCCTGCCGGAGATATCATTGTCACCGAGCTGCCACGAGTGTCATTTTAGGCGTACACTGAATTACTACCCGGATTATTTGAAAGTAGGATGGCAGAAGAAGCAAAGAGTAAGTGTTTTCCGGATGTAATTGTTTTCTATATTTGATCAATGTTGACACAGATAAGGTGGCCATGTCACTTTGGTTACATCGTATCAACACAACTCTTTCAGCATCAAAAACAGCCAGGCCTTTATCTCTCTTGAAAGTGTTCAATTTCTCAGCAACACTTAGTTGTAGGTCCATTTTGCTTGTAAAACAGCCATCTTGGATCACAGCAAAAATTCATAAGCTCGCTTATGAATTTTTTATCACAGCTATGAAAATTCAATACATGTTCAACCAGTCTGAAAAGATGTGGATAATGAAACTGATTTTCATCTTGGTTCAGCCAGGAACCCAAAGCAACACAATCCGTTCAAAGGTCTAATGTTTGATCTAATTGCAGGAAGTTGTTGTTGAATTTGGCAGACGCTGTGATGGTAAGTGCCACATGTATTGGTAGATTGTAAAGAAAACAACATGGCGTAGGCCTAATCTGTAACGTCTCTCCAATCTTTGCTCTCTGTTACTCTATATTCTATTCATTGTATGACTCTGGTCAGTCCAATTGCACATGCGTGATCCTGCCACCAATAAAGTCTCCTTCAAGTTTTTAATTAGATCCATGCATTTGTCTAGTTCCAGGAAAATACTTCATTCATGTATGGAAGGGTGAAGAAACAGTGGCTTACATTGTTATCAACAGCGATGAATTCTGTGGGACACAGAAATGGGAATTCATCAAAAAGAATTCAACATGGGCAAATAAGTCAGTCAAAAAGTCATACCTAGCAATTCTACTCAAGAGTACCACGTACGTCTTCCAGCAGATGAACAAAGACAGCGAATTAAAACTTGATCATGTCACTGAATTTGAAAACACCATCAAAGACAATTTAGGAGTTGGTAAGTTTGATTTAGTAATAGTTTCTAACTTACTGTTCTTTCTTTTCGTCCATGCATCACTTGATGGAACCACAGTTGAGAGCTGTGAATTTCTGCCCAAGATTTAAGGTGATTTGATATACATATACTATGATAACAAAAGTTAATTCTTTTCTATGATTTTCTACTTTCTAGAGACCTGGTGGAAATGTTTAACTTGTCAAAACAGCAGTGAGCAGAGCCCCATCAACCTTCATTTAACAAAGAATGCCTTATCCATGGTTGATGGTAGGGAGTTCAAGCCATCATGTCTTATGAGATGGAACATTAGTGAGGTGAAAGACTGCACAGTTCTTGATGAAGAAAAGTTCATCATTCTTTTTAAATCAGGTATTTTATGATTTCTGAAATCCAGCTTTGAAAATGATGTGCACGTGATGAACAGTAGACAATGGTGTCCCACTATCAGTTTTTAAGCCGTACTTACACTACAAAGAGAAGTCTGGGTTTTTTCAGGTCCGCACTCATTTGAAGCCCGGGTTTCTCCACCAGAGCACTTGCACTACAAATACGAAACCCAGCAATCACAGGTGAATTGGAGGTCACATCGCTGGTCTCTCTGTAACAACACATGTAATTGCACTCACACCTGAAGTAGAAGCCCGGGCCAAGTGCGGACTTCATCTAGACCCACTCATGATATCTGGGTTTAGGAAGTCCGCACTTTGTAGACCCGGGCTTCATTAAGCCCACCTATTTTGTAGTGTAAGCAGGAGAAGTCCGGACTTCGTTTGTAGTGTAAGTACGGCTTTAGTCTCAGTCACTTGCAACCAAGAATGTTTGGTAAAGGTAGAATTACGTTGAACTTAACAATCAATGTCACTGGTAGAACGGCTCAGCACACTTATAATGGGGTACCGGCAAAACTAATCTGCGACGCGGCGCTGACTATCAACCTGGTAATAACTGTGTCATTGAAAGTGAGGCTAACGTTGTTTTCCAGTTAATTCTGAATAGCATACCCTGTTTCTAGGCCAAATATAACTAAAATGTCGCACTCAATTTCTAATTTGACTTTTCTGTCATTAAGTACAGAACTGCTAAAATATATTTTATTGCTTTTGTGCAAAAATCCCTGCGGGAACATGATGAATTTAATCGATAAAGTTGACCATTTTAGCGTAAAAAAAGGCCAATGATCGACGTCATGGGTTGTGAATGACGCAGTTTTTTGCAACGTCAGAATGACGCACAACGCCTGATGACGTTCAACAATCGCAAAGGCATGCGCACCTGCGTTTTACCCAGGTTGATGATCAGCGCCTCCTTTTGTTTGCCGGTACCCCATTGGAATCTGCTGTCAAGTCCCCTAAAACTGTACAACATAAGGAGTCAAGAAATTCAACTTTGGTCAAACTGCCTATTTCCATCATATCAGATCCAGCTTCAGCCATTACATTTTCTTTCAGGATGTCAGCTCAAGTGCGCATCAACAACAACAAGTAAAGAAATCTGTGGAATAATAAAGATAGCTACAAGACCACCTGCGCCACCACCACGTATGAGAGGTGCCATCCGGAGGGGAAAATCTGCTCCTGGGGGAAATGAAAACAGCTACAATATAAAGTGTTCAACCCTTCCATCTGGAATGAGACTTGGTGGCATGTTAAAAAATGCACAAGACACGCAAAAATCAGAGATGTTCCATTCACTGGTGCCAGTAACAAATTACCAGGATAAGCAATGTGAACAAGGCAAAGAAATGAATAGCATAGTGGTAAAACACATCTCTGACGATGCACAACAAACTGAAAATGAAGTGACTAAGTGCGACACTAGGAGAAACACTCTAGTTAGACAAATGTCATTTTGCGGCAGCAGTCACACAGAAGAAAGCTGGCGTGGTATTGGCTCGTTTAGTGAGTCACGCAGAAGTTGTAGTTTTAATGATCTATCAGACCTGAAGGATATGGGTGATGATTTATATAGCATGAAGGAGACAAGCAGACAACTGTCCAAGAGAAATCTGCGATCAGAGAAGAGATCAACAGTGAAAAAGAAATTGCATAGGCTGACGAAGAGGGACCAAATGTGCATAAAATCGTCACATCAAAATAAGATGAATGCCTGTGACCGGGATGCCGTGACAAGACAGTAAGTTTTACAAAATGATGTTCAGAAGGATAGAAGGGAAGGATAGAATTCTTCATCTGAACCAATGCTGGTCCGAAGAGTTTTTCTTGTAGAAATCTCAAGTGATTGATGATTATTGCCAAGTGAACATGTTTAGGGAACTGTTTTTACACAAGCCTAAAGTCAAATTCTATAAGTGCTGTTATCAAAAGGAGTACCCAAAACTGCAGATAATTCGAAACAGAAACTGATGAAAAGGATGGGTATTTAATGATGTCCTTGCATTCTTGGGGCATTGCCCACTCTGTCATTAACACATTCACATAGAATTGAATGCACGGTACTGACAAACACACAACACACCTCTATCTCTGAACCATGTAACTGGAGATCACCTCTTCTATCCATTTCAGAATCAGCATTTGGGAATTTGAACCGTTTAGTAAACACATTTCTGATGTAAGTATGTTATGTACACAGTCCCCAGAAGGCCAAATTCCCCTGTCCATAAATGGAAACGAGACGCATGTATCACCGAACTATAAATCAAACTCTGATTGCCAAACAAACTTCCATATTCTTTGTACATTTTATACATGATTTGTATTCTAAATATTTTCTTTTCAGGTGATCTACACACTGAAAAGAATCATGGACAGAAAGCCACCAGAGCAGGACACACTGTGCCTGCCTTGGGGCCTCTACCACACCATCTGTTGCAAGCTTATCCCTCAATATCGTAACACAGGACTGATTAAGACCAAAGACTGGCGTGACCTTGCAGAACTGATAGGTGAGACAACTGGAACCAAAACTTGTATCAAACACATTTACGGTATAAAAAAATCTGTAACTCCCACTCTTAACAACTGTGAATGTTCTGTTCGTGCCACTGTTGACTTGGAGGACAATTCAATCTTTTCCTTTCCTTCATTCCTACCAGGTTTTGATAATGAAGACATCCAGATGATTCAATCGTTCAATTACCAGACTCCAATCACCACACCACAGGACATACTGCTACAGTGCTGGCAAGACAGATACAATCGCCTGCAACATTGGTATGACCCTGCGTGCACAATCAGAACTCTTGTCTGTCTCTTAGAAAAAATGGAAAGGAACGACATCGTTGAGGACATCAAAAAGTCAAAGAAATCACATAACTAGGTATCATTTGCATTCAAGTTCAACTTCATCCATATTTTGTCCTTACTGGTTTACCAGGACAATGACTTCTTTGCCGCAATGTACCATATGTTTTAACATGCCAGTACATTTTCCCATGAAAACGGCATCAAGATTTCACTCATAACGTAAACCTTCGGCATTCTCTGTCATAAAGGCCTCTATACACTGAATGACAAACGTCGAAATTAGTCACTGCTATGGTCAGTTCGACAACACTTGATCTGGCGACATGTTGAAATACTTCACAAAAGTGTCAGGAGATTTTAACATTTATAGAATGGACAATTGTAGCGACTAATTTCGATTTTTGTCATTCAGTGTATAGAGGCCTTAAAGGACCACTGTATTTCATCTTTCTGTCGACAGCCGGCGCCACCGGCACCATGCTCCAATACTGTAGTTAAGCCTTTCGCCCCAGTGTTGGAGAATATATGATTACAGTCTCGGTCACCCAGCCGCTGGTGATCGAACAAGTTTGTGTAGCAGTACTGCGGAACGAAACGGCTGGCTGCGCGAGACTAGTTGCATGCGGTAGTTTACCAAGTCGTTAATAGAGGTCTCCCCTTAACGCGGGTAGGTGTAACGCAGGATTGGGAAGCAATACTGTGGTCCTTTTTAACGTGCAGTCCTGTTAAGCCACCCATACACAATCAATATTATTGCATAACATGGGTCCCAAAATAGGGGCATGTGTTCCTGGCATGATGGGAAGAAAGATTGACAATAATATTGCCCATTTTGATCCTCATATTGTGCAATAATATTGCATGTGTATAGGCTACTTTATACTGGGATGTGCCATGTAAGTGGTTAAAAAGGGTTTGAACTGCAGCTTTCATTGGTTGACTGTGATTGGTAAGTACGTGGATGATGAAATTAGCGAGTGAAAAACCAGGTCTCCGAGCGGAAATGATCAAATGTGACCCACTTTGGCAAAGAGACAGATGTCGCTCAGAAGGTGAGCCTCAACAAACTAAGGACAGGTGACACCAGAATGGAAGAAATAGATCGATTCAGATTTCATAATAGACAGACAATATTGAAACTGACAAACGTTTGGTCTCAACCTTTTGAGCTACAAGCGACATGTGACTGGTTTTGCCAGAGCGGGTCACAAATGGTGATGCTGGTGCTGAAAATGTTGAATTAAAGCCATGTTTACAGTTTAACAATGGCTAAGGTGATGTAAATACATGTATAGAGCGATACTGTACTTTGCTGTATCCGGTACATATTTGTGACTAGAATAAGTAGGTTAAATCATTCCAGACATGATGTTTAATTTTAGTTCACCAAAGTTTTTTTACCAGCATCTTGGCAGCTTATTTGGCACAGAAAATTTGACACAATTCAAGAAATCACAGCTTCGAAGACTTCAAATTGATATTTACTGCAGTCCTATGATGCTGTAACAAATGCACTGTTCTGCATATTAAAAATTCCATAGCATAGTACGTAGATCAGTTTCACTGGCAGCCATCATGGGTTGTTGCCTGGAAAAGCTGACACACTGTTTGGAAGGTAACACAGTGCAAGGCACATAATGGAGTCAAGCAGATTTTTGCAATACTGAACACCAAAGTCAGTCAAAACTTCTGAAAGGCAGCATTTGACGATCCTGTCCATTAACATAGCACAGGAGACAGACATGAATTTTTCATCCTTTGTCTTAAAGTTTCTGACCTGGGAAAGGAAACAAACTCAATGAGGAACCCGCACACTAACGTCACGACGTGGCGCTCCGAGCGGTTGTAACGAAGTCTCTTTTTTCTAACGTTATTTCCATTTATTTCTGGCGTGAAAATAAACCATTTGTGTTGGTCGCCCGACAGTAAAACTTACATCATCGTGAATAAAAGATGAAATTTTCTTTTAATCTCATTCCTTTTTTCTTAAAATGAAGAGATACAATGGCGATAAAAGTAACGTCTTTTGTGTCATTTTTCCTGCAGAAAAATGTACAGAACATTTTTTCATGACGCAACGTCAACACCTAAAATGACGTCAGTGACGTCATTTTGGTACAACCGCTTGCAGCGCCGACCTGTTGGGATAAACCGCAGGGCGGGTTCCCCATTGTAGAAGTAGACAGTAATTCTGAATGTTTGCATCAAGCATTCAACTACCGGTACCTTTATTTACACCACACTTTTCAGTATCCCTGTTAAAGCGCTGAATGTATGTATGGCATTTTAAGTGCATGTATATGTAATTGTAAGTGTACATAATGTAATATAGGGTAATATAAAATTACATGGATGATGAAACTTAATTGTCTCGTCTTCATTTACTAATTCACCCAAATATCTGGGAGATTGACAACAGGTTATCTCCAGGGAACACTACCTCAGTTGATTGAGAAAGAATCAACATCTACAACAATAAATGCATTGGAGCTTCAGGACATACCGTTATTGTCCCAAAGTCCCAAGTGCCGACTTGACAAAAATAAACACAGATCATATAATCAAGCAGCATCAGAGTCTAATCACGGGTGTCTGCAGAGTCCATATTTGTGTTCAGCGAGAGGCAGGACCTGCTCAGTGAACTTCCATCGACTGATACACATCTTCCAATTAACTTTGGTTCCATCCGTCATCCGTCTTGTCCATGGAAACTGAGCATCTTTAGTTCAGAAATCAAGAAGCTGAAGTAAATCGATAAAAGAACTAGAGCAGTGGCAAAAATTGTCATCTTCCTGTATTAGATTTTAAGAGAACCAAGCTGATCATAGAAAAAAATGGTTGAGATTTCAGGAAAGCACCAAAGAACTGGTTTTTCAGACAAAGAAGGATATCTGTATGTAATGTAGCATCGGTACTGAAAATGAAAAGGTGCCTACCAGCTGAGGAAGGATCTTCTCAAAGTGCTCCACGTTGATGACGTTTGAGGACTCATTCTGGAAGGCAAAAGAGAAATAGATCAGCAAGACACAGACTGACCCTTGGTACAGAGACAAAGACAATGCAAGAGCAAATGCAATATAGAATTTCAATCTTGAATACAAATTTGACAAATTTTGACAGGTAAGACAAAACGCAACAGAGTACATTTATACTGAATATAGCTCACAACTACAGCATACCGGGTAATTAATACAGGTGACTGCATACCTGAGCTCTCTTGGATGACCTCATGATTGCCTCTGTAACAGGAGAAGACAAGATTCAGACAATGGAGAATGAGAATGATTCAATCAAAATATAACATTGTCATCAGGTATAATAGCCAAAATATCTTTGCCTAGATGCGACTTGGGTTCTGCTGCTGGTACAACAATCACCTGTAGCAAATATCCTCGTGACTTCTGAAACCATGGCTGCAGCATCTCCACTCACTGGAAAAAACAATGGCAGTTTACTGTAGTTTCAATGTGAAAGAAAAGTCATAGTGTTGTTCTCCTTTACCTCAGCAGTGCATAGTCAATAGGGTGTGCCGTGCCAAATCTACCTCTGAGACAATCATCCTCAGGTTAACATGTTGCTTCCAAGTTCAGGAATCCACCGCCTGACAAGGTATCTGAGAATGTTAGTGTGTCCTAGCATTCAAAATAACTTGAAATAACTTTATAACATTGATATGATGAAGTAGCCTAGGCCTACCTCTTGTCTTTTCATCCTTGAAATGCAAATGCAGTAATTTTGATATGGTTTCCTGAAAACGAAAGGAATGACAGTTTACATTACAACGACAATCAATCCGGGTTTCATACAACAAAGGAAATCCGGGGATTTATCCCCTGGCATATATTTGAGATGTGGGGATATCCTCTGCAACAATAATATGCAAAGTCAAGAAACATCCATCCAGGGCACCAGGCCTATAGAGTATAGTATATTAAAGCCCCACTGTATTGAATGTGAAAAACGCAAATCATCGCCGCGATTCTCACACGACGTCAGCGTAGTGTAAAATGTACTACGCTCTCCCTGCAGTTTTTTCCAATGCGTGCTGAAAACTAGGCCTTGATTCTGGGAAGTGCGTATCAGGCAAGCATTTTGGGGACCTTCACGAGGCTATGGGACCTCTATCTATGTGCACTCTCCTAACTTTTTGAAAATATCGTAAAATTCAATAAAGAGGCCGACAACATTTAGCGTGTTCGGAAAGCTTCCTCGGGGAGGCTCGGGGAAGCGGGAGAGCGTTCGGTAAGGTATTTGGCAGGCTGCCAAGGCTTCCTCGAGCCTGGCCGAAGTGAGCGACTCGCCGGGTCGCTCACTTGGGGAAACTCCCGGCATGCATTTCGTTTTCTTTCCAATCCGACATGCTGATTGGCTAAACGTGGAACATTTCACGCCTGCAACCCACAGTAGTACCTTTCCCCGAGGAAGGGCAAATATCGTTCGGAAATTTGCCTTCACTGGGCATGCTCACATTCCCCGAAGCTCGGGGAAGAAATTTCCTCGGGGAAGCTTTCCGAACACGGCCGTCGTGGGGCTTTAACTTCCAGCCATTAAAACTGGCCAAAATCATCATCTCTGATCGACCTGCTGTGCCATGGTTGGCTTGTGTGCAGTCATGCAGATCCACCCATTTTTGTTCTGAAGGAAACCCTGTCAGTAGGGAAAGTGCCTTGTACCAACAGAATGTGATCTTTTTGGTTAACTAATCGAACGATAGGTGGCGCGGGCCATCAACATGATACAGACATCATTTCTGCCAGTTTAGTTTTCAAGCAAAAAGGGGGATTATCAACACACAATATAGGGTAAAGTCGGCAGTAAACGGTCAGCGTCAGTTAACGGACAAACGCCCTAACAAAACCCAGTTCAAAGAAAAGTGGATTTTTGTGGTTACTTCCTGCAATTAGATCAAACATTAGACCTTTGAACGGATTGTGTTGCTTTGGGTTCCTGGCTGAACCAAGATGAAAATCAGTTTCATTACCGGTATCCACATCTTTTCAGACTGGTTGAGCATGTATTGAATTTTCATAGCTGTGATAAAAAAATCATAAGCTCGCTTATGAATTTTTGCTGTGATCCAAGATGGCTGTTTTACAAGCAAAATGGACCTACACTAAGTGTTGCTGAGGAATTGAACACTTTCAAGAGAGATAAAGGCCTGGCTGTTTTTGATGCTGATGAGTTGTGTTGATACGATGTAACCATAGTGACATGGCCACCTTATCTGTGTCAACATTGATCAAATATAGAAAACATTTACATCCGGAAAACACTTACTCTTTGCTTCTTCTGCCATCCTACTTTCAAATAATCCGGGTAGTAATTCAGTGTACGCCTAAAATGACACTCGTGGCAGCTCGGTGACAGTGATATCTCCGGCAGGGAACGGCGTGGCGTATGGTTATTGCCTTTGTTCTTTGGCTGGAGGGTCTTGGAGAATCCTGGACCCCATGTGGAGGATTGTGTCATCATGCCTAAAATAAAGATACATGAATTTTTTGGTGAAAGCAAATATAAAAAATCAAGTCAAATTCTTAACAAGAATTTGCCCTGAAAAATGACAATGTCAGGAACTAATGCTATGCTATCAGTTTTTTTTCAACAAGGATGCTTAGCTGCTGTTATATCATTGTATTGGGGTTTATTTCAGTTCGGGAAATGCCCTAATTTGGACTCTTTTTCAGGAGTTGTGCATATGCATGTTACGCGGAAACCGATTGATTTTGGGGGTCATCCGCCAACAGTGGACTGTTTAATTAGATGAAGTCTGTTGTCCTAACGCATTTGCCCTTTGCCCGTGACGTCAACAACCCATGACGTCGGGCCTAAGAACGCAGCGTCACCACGACGTCGAGCATGACGCTGACGGACAAAATATCAAGTCTGATATATTGACAGACTACATCATGATGGCGGCATCTGAGATTGAAAATGATTAGCTCTTTGGATTGCCCGGTTGACAACCCTATAGCATGAGGAATATATTGCCTTAGAGAAAGTCAAAAACTCAACCCCACAATGTACAGGAAAAATGTACAGAGCTTGGGGTTGAGATTTCATCAGCCAAGGTACAATTTGTTATTGAACCAGCAGGATCAGTGCTAGAAATCTAGCATTNCTAAAGCTGTAGCTGTTCAAAGAGATGAGATATGAAGGTGTGACAGACAGACAGACAGACAGACAGACACACACACACACACACCTACACACACACACCTACACACACACACACACACCTACACACACACACACAGACGCCATGACCAAACAGAATACGGTTTCCGATCTTGAGATCGGAAACAAAAACAAAAAAAACACAATATTTTTGTTCTTCCAAATCCGACTCTCCCTTTTGGACTGACACCAATTTCAACTAACACCAACAGTAATGTTAAGTTCTCAATGGGCTGACCAAAAGGTTAGTGATGTGGCCAATACCACAGTGTTACACCGCTCTTTGCTTTTCTTCTAGTGTTTTTTAGTTGTATTTCTTTTCTTTATTAAATCACTTCAGCAGCCCTTTTCTTACATTCGATTATTTAATCCAAATCACTTGCGACTTTCGACTTGCATTCACCTGAATGGTGACAATCATGCATCTGAAATAACGACAACACAAAATCAAACGCCTACCATTTGCAAGTTGTGGTCAGCCCAATACAACTTAGTATCTGACAGAGCCACAGACACTGGAGCCGGAGAGCTGGCACGCACGAATTGCCGGTTTCCACCACTCCATGAAACTTTCTGAAAAGGAAGACATTCAGTTCAACCAGTGTCACGCACATTACACTCTGATGGTGGCCTCGTGGCGTACGTGACTGGTGTATGACTGAAGGCCTCGGTCCACCTGTGCGCTTCACGCAGCGTGTTCTATGATTTTCACAGGGAAACGGACATTTCTTAGTTGATTAGTCACGTTGGAAGTTGATTAGAATGTGTGGTAGTCATCCATTTCCCTCTGAAAATCATAGAACACGCTGCTGTACTACATACATAAAAAGAACAGGTGGATCGAGGCCTTAAGGCCTAGTTCATACTTCGACGCAAGACCATCTAATCGGCATCCGACGCACGCGTGATCAAAATCTTGACGCCGACTTCGGGGAGTTGATTCATAGTCCAACGTACTGACGGCGCGGTGCGATGTGGTGCGATGCGTTGAAAAAAAATCGCTAAGCGGTGTCAGTTTTGACACAGCGCGGCGCGGATGCGTGCGGTGGTCATGATTAGCGGAAGTGACATCATTCACGTCATTCAAATTTTGCCAGATATGCCGTATCCACAGGCGGCAGGGGGGTACAACGCGGAAAAATACTGCAGGAGCGATCGGGGCGGTGAAAATCACTCGTCGCGTCCTATCCCTTCTTACGGCATTGCCTTGCACCACAATAGTCCGGACGCAAAACCCCGATTTTCTGATAAGTGGTATTTTTTGTATAACAGCAATTTTTTTGCATTTTTTATATCTCCAAATGACAGAGATTCAGAATCCGGCGGGTGCCACTCTGGCACCCTTGAGCGTGCGGGGATTCGCCCGCCAAAGTCGCCACAGTGTGACCTAGGCTTAAGGATCAAGTAGACTATAGCAGGCTTAGTGGTCAAAACTTAGTGACAGACACAATCCCATATGCCGTTTAATTGAATGATTGAGGGTCCTACTAGTAGCGTCAGCAACAAATTTTAGCGTCAGGAAATGTCGGCAACAAAAAAAATTGGCGTCAGCAAGGTTTATATGTTCAGGAAGGCTTTGTGGACATTGAAATAGGCCTAGAAGTAGAATGGCATCGTCAACGATCATCTGTCCGAGCGAAACAGGGGCCTCATGTGTGAATGTAGCAGTAAATATTGGAACCAGAAGTAGAACTAGTCTGAAGCAAAGTTTCATCAGCAATAAAATTTGCCCCGATGGTGGCACTAAAACTAAGCCAAAATAACCACAGTTTCATTAGTTGTCTATGAAATTGTGCAGGTTTACGTCTTGGCAACTACATTTTGAGATGCATGGAGCCCTGATGATGTTATAAAACCTTGCTGACACCAACTTTAAAATGTTGCCGATGCTTCCTGATGCTAAAATTGGTTGCCATGGTTGCTGACGCTATTTAGTAGGACCGTTTATTGAGGACCGCTATACATGTACACAATCTACTTAGCCGAAGTTTAATCCTGTTGTACTTTATGCCAGCTTTGGCTGGTGTGCATAACTCCAGCTGGTACATGTATTACAGTCCACACCACACTTCATCCAATTACCAATATTCATCTCATAATATGTTCAGATTGAATTCATGCAGGTACTGCCACATCGCAAGTTTCACCTGGTGCTTCTCCTACTTGGTATTCTTCCGAATGTCGGAATCATTTGGTCTGCCAAAGACATCTGGAGTTGTCAATGCAGTCCAGTTGATCTTGACTCTGCGGGTAGGTAAACTGACTACCGGTACATCTAATCTTTAGTTTTATAACAGATGAACGATACTTATGCTGAATACTAACACATGTAGGGCCCATGTATCATATTTCTGACAACAAATCCTGCGATTTGCTTTTTACGGGGTCTGTCACCTGACTTTTACTCTCCCAAATAGGTATTGTGATATCTTCTCTTGTTTCAGATGGTTGGCCTGGCATTTGAAGTCCATGACAGCAAAGAAAACAAAAAGAAGTTGAAAACTGATGAAGATAATGAGGAGTTGAAATTGACTGTTGAATACCAGAACATCGATCCTTCACTTCTAGACATGATTCTGTATGGATACTCTTACATTGGACTTTTCACAGGTAACATCAAGAATATATTCTTGGTAACATGTAACACTCAACTCGACCAGCCAGCATTCTGAGTAGATGTCTTTGCTCATTACTCATAAAAAATAAGGGAGATATCTGTGCTGTTAAACGTCATGATAAGGGATCACAAGATGTTCCACTCAGATATTTCATTGAGATTCCAATAATCCAAATGAAAATATTTCATGTTCTTTCAATTAATTCATTTCCTTCCGTTGTAGGTCCATATTTCCGCTACAGGACCTACTATGACATGCTGAGCATGAAAAATTCATCAAAGATTGACATACTGCCAGCCATCTTAGCCAAAGTCAAAGCACTCCCATTGTCATTTGTGATATTTTTCCTGATATCTCATTATCTGGACTTAAAGGTATGTGTTCGAGTCAGTATTTATCAACAGTGCTACCAATCCAGGGATGGAGGTACATGTAGCTTCTGTCAAGTCTTAGCCAAATCATTAGCCAAGTCACTGTTCAGTTAGCCAAATTTTCCATTCTAATGAATTATCAGTGTTGAAAATTAGCCAAGTGGTTGTTGAAATTTTAGCCAAATCAGAGGTGAAATAGCCAATGGCGATTTGGCGAATGGGTAGTGCCATCCCTTCTAATCAAATGCTTATGAGTATTTCGCAGTACCCCATGGGTAAATTGGGAGGACAGGAAGAACCCATGATATTCTGTGTCTCAGTGCATCTACAAAGAAAACTATGACTACAAGAGAGTACCGGTAGGCCATAGTCCCAATGTACAGGGTTTCCAAAGGATTTTTTTCACTAGGAGTCCCAGACCCATGGAACTCTTAATATGAGGGTCCTTTCATTTTTTGGAGGGTCCCCATTTTCTTATGCACATCTGAGGGTCCTGTTAATAAACAATGCTACTCATGGCATGTGCCCACGAGCAGTCATTCATTCACCGCCACACGTGGGCTATTAATCAGTCCTACAATAGACTGATTCTCGTCTTTGCCACCTACACTCGCTGGCGCTGCCGGAACGTCAGCGGCAAAGGCGGGAACTAGTCTGTCTACAGCGATCACTGCTTCTGTATTCCTCCAGCGCACAGATCAGGTTACGGAGTGCATTAGTGTATACTACTGGCCTGTGCAATTGAAAATCATGATTGCGCAAGACTGATTGGAGAGAGCAATTCGGAGAATCCAGTGGAGCGGGTGCCTTGCTGCATAGCGGTATCGTCTGATGCTATTCGCGGGACTGGGGCCGTGAATGTCGCACGTCCAGGCACTTTATATCGTTAGCAGTTGGTGAGGGTGTGCGTCAAAATGATTTTTGGTGCGTTTTAAACCAGAGTGATAAAAGTGCGGGTCCCTGGCTGATTTTTATCATGAGTCCTCAGGATTCGTGCACTGCTTTCTACGTGCGTCAGACGGAGATTTCGTGCGTATTTGACCCGGGAGCTCGGGTCCTTGGAAACGCTGAATGTAGTGTAAAATACTAATATCCATACGGGGGTTGTTCTTCCTATTCTTCATTTATTTTCGTACTTCTACTCTCTAGTTTACATCGGTATCATGTGGAAGCCATGCGGTGAGCACCCCGTGTGCGCATGCTCAGCCTTTATAATACTAAATCTACGGGGGTTACATCACGGGGGCCCTATTAAAGGGGCGGCTGCCTATTCCAATACTACAGTAGTCCTAATGTGTACGTTCGTGACAGTGAAATCATGCCATCATTTTGAATGCCTGTTTTGAGGTACATGTTCAGAAGAGTGACAAAACATTTCATAGCATGAACGGTAGTAATATTGTATGGGCATGTCTTCCAAAAAGCCAACTGTTCATGTTTGATAACCACACCACCAAATGACCCAATAAAGAATAAAATGGAGACTTACTTCCTACTGTTATCACTTGAACGATTCACTGTACTCCGCTGATAGCCTCATCCTGCTACATGTATATGTATTTCATGTAGCTCCTATTCCAGATTGTTCCCTGGAATAGTGACCTGCCAAGCTTTCAAGAATCACTATGTTGATAATGATATGCTGGGCTTAGACTTGATTTGACCTGTATATATTGTGATATTGAGCACACAAACTATTGAAATGAAATTTTGCTGCATGATAGGGCAGGCTATCTGGGTCATTTTAAGAGGTCTAGATTTTCACAACATTGTAATGAAACTATCACTATCAAACTCATTTGCAAAGAGGTCAATTATTTTTCAGAAACTTGTTACGTATGTAAGGCCACTGCAATTATTAATTCTGTTTAGTGGGCGAAACCTTCAAAAATCAGTTGTAGGTGGGAGGAATAAAAATAAAAATAAAAGTGTTGGCCAAGATACCTTTTTTTGACTTCAGAGCATGTTTTAATGATAATGAATTGTAGGAGGAAAAATAAAACTAAAATCAAACAAACATGCATGAAATATTCAAAGATAAATGATTTATTTGGGCTTGGAATATAAGTTTGTCTGATTTATTTGGGCTTGGAATATAAGTTTGTCTGATATCAATTTATTTTTTCTGGTCCCCACTCTACCTCTGGCATTTCGGAGGGGAATTTGAAAGTTAAAAATATGAAAAATCCATATTTTATTTTATTCTAAAAATGGCAAATGCAATGTCGGCTAATATGATGCAGTGGCCTAATATGGTTGTCGATATCTTTGTTTTTAGCCATTCTGTCTGTCTGTGTTTTCACCTAAAGTTCTGTCTCTCACAGTTCATTGTGAAGGAAGCCCTGGCTGGAGGAAAGAGTTCACTCCCTTATGTCTTGTTGACCCTAGCTTTCAGATGAGCTAATCGGTTTCATTTTTTGACTGTGGATCAAGGCAATTTTGACAGACTTCTGAAAAACAGTAACAGTTATTTTGCCTATGTTTCAGACATGCTGAGTCAGGTTAGGTAATGAACACAGAGTGGGACATAGTCGGCCTACAACACGTGGCCAAACTTCCTTGTACACAACAAAATCATGGCATTGGGACAAGGCATAGTATTTGCATATGAAGAGATAATTTTTTGTGTGTTTTTCTTTGAAATACCAGTACCTGTCACCGTTCACTCAGCTCGTGTCGTGCAAATGCAAGTCACTTATGTGATGAACAAGAGAGTCAAGGCCATGTCAGATGTGGGAGGGGCTATTGCTAGGGCTTATCAAAAAGATGATGTGTTTCGTGCATAATTGGGGCCAAAATGGCATTGGCAATGGGCCAAATAAATAAAAACTTAGCATTTGCTTACAAGTTCAAGCAAAAGAAAAAGCAAAAGGTCACCTAGAAGAAGATCAAGCCAAAGCAAATGCTTGAAAATGTATTAATAAGCTTCTGCTTTAGCTTCAATCTTTTGCTTGTTAGATATAAGCAAGAGCTACGTGGCTCATGTGTTGCTCAACCCTTTTAACGAGGTTAAGATCTTACAACTCGCACTCCCGCTCCAACTCTGAGGTGCTAAAATTCAGATTTTTCAACTCGGAGGGATAAATTTACTATCCAGGCGGGTTCTATTCCTTCTCCTGAATGAGTAAACACCATTGCTTTGGAAAACTCCGTTGTGTCTGATGACATACATGTAGTTCCCAGGAAAGGAGTCCTCTGGAGTCGGAATCGAGACTCGGAACGTTATCTGAACTTCCCTAGATCTAAACCGAGTGGGTTGTAATGTTGGGTATTGACATGTAATTCCAATGAAAAAGATAAAGAATATAATTCTAATGAAGTTGTAGAGTCTCTTTGGTTATGTGCCAAAGAACATGTGCAGATTCAAAAGAGTCTTCAGCCAATTCTAAAAACTTGGATCTAACTGTGGTCCTTGTCCCTCATTAAGGTATCCAGTTTTACTGGAACAAATGTCAGTTTAGCAGGTACCCGTACTAAGGAGAAAAAGGCCCAAGCACTACGAGATATAAAGGCAACTATCTTTACAGCTTTGGAAAGATTATGGATGAGAAGCTACTGGAATCATACAGCTGCCTCTGCTCGTGACTGTATCAGGCATAAATATCGCTGGAAGCCATTCCATTCCACGTTTTCTTTCTCGAAACGAAATAAAACTTGCGATAAGTCACCGGTGAGATCTCATCTCGATCAAGGCGACTTTTGTACACTTTCTGTTGTCAAATGCGCATAAACATATCCCTGCATTGCTGCTGCAAACCTGTCAAAGCAAATGCCCAAGCACCTCCAGAGTAGCTTGTGCAAAGGGTGAGCAAATGCTCTCATGTGAGAAAAAGATGGCTTTTATACACATTCAAGCATTTTCTTGAAGTTCAAGTTCATGCTCGGTGGTACAAGCATTTGCTTCGTCTAGTTGAGAACTTGGTTGATCTTCCAGCAAATGCTCATTTTTAGCTCACTGGGGTGAGCTTATTACAATGGTGATGTGTCCGTCGTCGTCCGTTAGCAGGGCACGTTTCGTAACCCCTGGAGCTATTGATCTGAAACTTGGTACATATATACCCCCAGGTCAGATGACCCACGACACCAAGTTTCTGTTCCATTCGACTCTCAGTTTGGCCACCAGGTGGCGGAAACCAAAAACACAAAAAGTGCAATAACTCCTG
Source organism: Notospermus geniculatus (assembly GCA_002633025.1). Lineage (NCBI taxonomy): Eukaryota > Metazoa > Nemertea > Pilidiophora > Heteronemertea > Lineidae > Notospermus > Notospermus geniculatus. The sequence goes on along the minus strand of NMRB01002186.1, from coordinate 67,254 downwards.
AACTAATGACTAGATCATCTCCAAATTTTTATCAGAGGTGTAGCTAATAAGGATACATAACATATATTACGGGTTTTGATTTGACCTACTTTTCAAGGTCACAGAGGTCAAAGTTCGACAAAAGTGACGAACCTGCCACAGTTTGTCATTATTTCACCAAGTGACTTCATATCTTGCATAAACATGCATTGGAGGGGTACCTTAAAAAATACCAAGTTTCGGCCTGATTGGACATCCAGTATGGCCACCAGGTGGCGTAACCTGAAAATCAAGTAAGTGCTATTACTCGGGAACGGCTTGACGCAGAGCGCTCAAATTTGATATTTACCTCCATCTAGATGATCTTTACATGCATGTCAAATTTTGGCCTGATTTAACTTCAAACATGGCCACCAGGTGGCATAACCCAAAAATCATCAAAGTGCTGTAACTCAGGAACGCCTTAACCCAAAGTGCTACAATGTGCTATGTGGCCCCCTGCAGATGACCTTTATGCCCATGTGAAGTTTCGGCCCGATCGGACATCCAATATGGCCACCAGGTGGCGTAACCCGAAAATCATCAAAGTGCTGTAACTCAGGAACAACTTGGCCTAAAGCGCTCCAATGTGCTATGTGGCCCCCTGCAGATGACCTTTATGTGCATGTGAAGTTCCAGCCCAATCGGGCATCCAATATGGCCGCCAGGCGGCATAACCCAAAAATCATCAAAGTCCTACCTGGGAATGACTTGACCCAGATTGCTCATAACTGATATGCACCTCCCTCTATCATTAGACTATTACATCCAACCCAGTGAGCACATGGTCCATGGACCATTTCATTATTTATGCGGCCCAATAGGCCTACAGTGTCTTTTGCTCTTCCCCCGGTGAGCATCCCCAACCCTTGACAACTCTCCTTCACTGGATGTTCCTCTCGGAACTGTGAGCATTTATTACATCTGATCTGAGGCACTGTTGATTTGGACCAAACATCCCATATGTTGATAATCAACTGACTCTGGTACATTATGGTATTGGTATACAGTATCACTATCACAAATCATGGCACTCGGATTGTGATAAATGTTGTGTGTGTTAAGAACGAACAAGAGTCCACACAAACAAATTACGTACCTTTAAACAGCTTTGCAAGGTCACTGCTTTCAATTGGTGATAATGTTGCCATTGTTTCATCAGAGTTGAAAATGTGGAGAACTGAATGAGCCAATGTCAGGTATCCAGGACTTAACGTGTCAATCAGTGTTATTGCCTTTCCTATGAGTAGTGTTCGGGTAAATTACCACGACGGATCATAATTCATCTCTTTAACTTCTGCGGAACTTACTGACTTCCTTGTTTGAACCTGCATGTAGGTGGATTGGCTGTTCATTGGCTGGACATGCAATATGACACATTTGAATAACAAGAGTGAGCTGCTTTGCCTTGGCAAAAATTCAATCGTGAATTAAAGAAATGGGGTGTTGCCCCCCCCCCCTTTGTTGTCCTAGTGGCCCCTTTCTATATTGTGACTGAAGAATTGAAGCCAACTTTGTCAGTCCAGTATCTGATTGATTTAAAATCTTGATGTAAACTATCATTGATGTCGATGCATGATAACTGGATTATTGTTAAGTCGGTAACAATATGATAAGGATACAAATTAATCATTTGCTGTTCACTCAGCTGAGTTTACTGTTGTGAAGACGTCTTACATGTCTCACTTAGGAACTTGTATTGTACTGTAGCTTGGAATATATCAATTGAAATGTGTCAAGGTATAACTAGGCCAACTCAATCGCTCACACTTGAGTGATTTCCCAAATTTTTTCATGTCATTTCATGTCATTTGGATTCTTAGAATCAGAAATATTTCTGGAACTGCATGAGAACAGAAACACCCTTTCTTGAATGAGTTCATTTTGCAAGATATATATCATGGGCATTGATAAGTCAAAATTCTCCTCTGGACAAGAGTACTGTAGGATTTTTCGTTTCCACTTACCGGTATGTTTTTCTTGTTTCTAGTATGCTGCCTCAGAAGAATTTGGAGAGCGCCCCTTCTGGTTCCGCCTCTTCTACATGTGTATAGTGTGGATGTGGTTCAGGACACGAATGTATTGTGCTTGGATCCTTGCCGAGGTTGTCTGTGTATCATCTCTTCTTGGTGCTTATCCAGCACTTTCAGTTCCAAGATGTGGCCAAGGACCAACTGATCTAAAAGCTTTGAAGGCCTTGTAAGTCCATGAACAACATATGGGAGAATCCAACTTACCTCGACGCGAGTCCAGGTCATAAACATTTTGTCCAAATAATATCGTGATATAGTAGGGTTAGCATAATGGTAGATGGAACAGCTTAGGTATAATACGTGCTGTTCCATTTACCATTATGCTACCCCTACTAGATTACGGTATTATTAGAAGTTAGAAAATTTTTATGACATGGACTTGTGTCGAGGTACCGTAAGTTGGATTCTCCCGTATCTACCATGACTCTTATTGTCACAGAAAACTTGCCAATAGTTGTGGAAATAAGGGATTGTTTTGAGCATTCAGATCACTAATCTTTTTGAAATGCTTGTGTTGATGGAGGCTCTTCTGCACGCATCACCTTCAAACCAAACGTAGAAAATCATTGGAGATATCAGTTACATTTGGCATCCAACAGGTTTTAACAGCGCATCTTATGAGAAGATTCTTTATTGGTTTTACGTGACAGAACACATTTCTTATCATTGTTGACATTTCAGTGCTCTTCTCTTTCAGATCAGAAAAAGATGTAGAAGAAGTCGAGTATGATTTTGAGACAATCCGTAATATTGATATCCATGGTTGTGAGTTAGCTACTGGAGTACGTGGAGGCATGAAGGCATGGAACAAAAGTGTTCAATACTGGCTTGCTGCATTCATCTATCGGAAATTCCCTCTGAAATCTATTAGGTGAGCTTTTTCATGAAAATTCTTAGATTGTGGCAAAGGCATTACCGGTACTGAATCATTATTTTTCCAGCAATGTCCTGGTTTTTATCTGGAATACCAGACAAAGTGTCGTTTAGTATTTCGTTGTGAGCTGAATGAGAAGTTTCGACATAAACATTGCAATTCATGTCCTCATACAGCAGAAAAGAAAACTGAAGTTTCATTTATGAAGGATGTTTGACCTAAAATATACTACTAAGTGGTGTTCCTTCCTGTGTATAAACTCAGTACCAAAATTGCCTAGTATTGCAAAGGTTTTGTGACAGGAACCTCGTCCTCCTATGCAGCCTGTGGTTTCCTGTATTATCAAAAAGCAGGTCACTGTAGATGAATTCTTTTTACCATATTACTGATAATGGCCAATCGATACAGGCAAGTGAAATTCTAGAATAATAATTGGCTGATTTGTAAGGATAATTTTAATTACCATTCAACTTTTGTTCTGTTGCAGGACCACTGTAACGATGGCCGTGAGTGCCTATTGGCATGGTCTTCACCCAGGATACTATCTGAGTTTCCTCTCAATGCCCCTATTCACAATGGCACAAGATGAAGTGACAAAAGCTTTTCGTAAAAATGGCTCTCCTTTGGCTCAAAAAATCGTGGACACATTCCTCTGGTTTTTGTGGATAAGACAGGTTGAATATGTTTCTGTGGCATTTCTTATGCTTCGATTTGATTGGACAATAGCATATTGGTCCAGTATATATTATTGCATGCATGTATTCACCATTTTTGTGATAATAGTTGCCAAAGTATTTCAGTTGTTTAAAAAGCCAAACTCAGAAGATGACCCTGCTGCAAAGAAAGTTAATTAGTTATGAGAAACCAAATAAGTTCCTTTGTTAGGTGTACCGGTAGGCCTACTTTTGCATTTATCAAGTGGTAGGGCCTTGCTGCAATCTAGATCTCAATACCCGAGACTGATAGTATCATGTCTGAAACACAGCTTGCCTACATGATTTCCAAAATAAAATGGAGTTTTTCTGTCAGTAAGTTGATTTTACTGACATGAAATTGTGTTTGCAAAGCCGCAGTTCGAATGCCAATGGCTTGGCCTATCTACTGTAGGCCCACAAGCCAAAGAAATGTATGTTGTGGTAGTTAATAGTTTGTGGTGTTGTATCCACTCCCAGCTTTACATGTATACTGGTACCTTACATGTACATAATTATGTAAATCACCTGATGTGCATTTGTCAATATTTTTTCCTATCACAGTGAACTTAAAATGGAATGAAAGAATGTCAGATAGATTTCATTCATGAATCTTGGAAAAGCATCTGAAATCTCAAATGCCATATTCATGATATCACTAGTCCTATCTATGTTATTATCTTTACATCCTTTTCTATAGTCCAGTGCAAAAGTCCCGTGGGATTTGCTGAATTGTCTAGATAGACAGAGAATCCGGGCTTCCTGTACATGACAAACTTTCCCGGCACTTCCGGAAATTCTTTTGACGGAAGTTACGGCCAGTTGAAATTTTTGGAACAGACTTATCATTGGACCCAAGAATTGACCTTTGTACAGGAGAATACGAACCGATGTACAGCTAACTTTTGAACGGTTGGACTTAGACTCCATAAATATATTACGGTACCAACAGATAGAAACATAGTGCTGCGTAATCAAATACGCATGTTTTTAGTAGTTTTTAGCCCGCTTGGCCGCAAGGCCCAGCAGGGCTTATGCTGTGGTTGGGGTCGTTGAGTGGTGGTCTGTCGTGCGTCAGTCCGTACGTTGGTACGGCGATTCGGCGGTACGTCCGTAAACTTTTGGCTCGTTAGCGCTCTAGCGCCTTTATTTTTTGACGAATCTTTTTTATCTTTGGTGGGTGTATATATGGGCCTAAGATCTAGATCGAGTTCGATTTTGACCACGGTTGGATTCCTATTTTGGCCTCCAGGGGGCGTTTTGTGAAAAATTTCAAAGGGCTGTATTTTGATAATGGTTTGAACTATCATGTTGAAACTTTGTACACATGTACCTCTAGGTTACAGCAACCTACAGACAAAATTTTCGCGAAGTCTGATTCTTGACTTTGCCGGTAGGGGGCCAAAACCAAAATCACTGAAAGTACTGTTTCTCCCTTCCCAAGAGACGGATCTTTGTAAAATTTTTATCATGGGTGTATCTAATAGGGATACATAAGATATAGTACTCGCGTTTTCAATTTGACCTACTTATCAAGTTCACGGAGGTCAAAGTTCGCTTGAAATTACGATATTGGCTCTTTTTGTAACGGTTTGACCAATTGCTTTGAAACTTTGCACATATCTACATGTACCTCTAGGCTGTAACAACTCAGATGAATTTTCGGCAAAATCTGATTCTTGACTTTGTCTCTAGGGGGCCAAACTGCTTCAAGCCAAGCGGGCACAGTGCCATTGGCACTATTTTTAGCTCACCCGTGAGCTATAGTCGTCAGTCAGCGTCCGTCGTCCGTCGTCGTCCGTCGTCGTCGTCGTCGTCGTCCGTCGTCGTCGTCCGTTAGCAGGGCACGTTTCGTAACCGCTGGAGCTATTGATCTGAAACTTGGTACATATATACCTGCTAGTTACGTAACTGGAAACGGCGTCTTTATGTATTTTGACCCGTTTTGTGTTAATTTACATAAAAACGTCATTTATTATTACGTAACTGCTGAAAACTATTAAGAACATGCTTGTCTGCTTCTAAGTCACCATATTTCTATCTGTTGGTAATACATTTGTGGGGTGTAAGTCCAACCATTCAAAAGTTACCTGTACATTGGTTCCCATTTTCCTGTGCAAAGCTCAGTTCTTGGGTCCAATGATGAAGTCAGTACCGGTACCCAAAATTCTACTGGCCTAACTTCCGTCAAAAAAATTTCCGGAAGTGCCGGGAAAGTTGTCATGTACAGGAAGCCATTCTCTATCAATTGAGAAAGTTCGGCAAATTTCATACCGGTACCAAAAGTCACACAGGATCCCATTTGGCCCGGACTATTTCTTTTTGTATTGAGATAATTTTGTTTTCGTGTGTCTTATCAGTCAGTGTTGCCATATTCATCAATGTTTTATTTGTGGTTTGTTAGAAAGTTTTACTTCGCAATTTTTTGCCTGCATTTTTAGTCTTGAGCAATGTTTGTTATACTTGTGTTTTATGTGTAGTCAGCCATTTGTTACCTGTACCCATAATGTATTGATATCTTTTGTATTGATTCTTATTGTTTGCCATGTAGAGATTCTTCCTCACCTGATGCGACCCCCCCCCCCCCATCTATCTCTCCTTACAGGAATAGTGGTTGTTTTAGATGAATCTAATGAAAATGTAAATTAAGTGTTCCAAGATATGTTGTGAAATTCAAAGTACCGTATAAATAAATTGACATATTTATATGGAATTAGTTAAAAACATCTTGAGGTAATGAAACTCCGGAAATGTACCCACTTGTCGCAGGACTTCATGATCTGGATTGGATCCTTTTTTTACTTCCTCAATCATATAATTGTGAAATAGGATGTTAATATTATACAAGTTATTGTTGTGTTTATAATAAATGTGTCCCAAATGAGCTTCCTGAGGAAATCGGTGGTTCTTAGCACTCACTCCTAATGTCTCCACACCCCACTGTCATTGTTTGTGTATGGTGATGGAGGGATTGAGTGTGAAGAACCACTGATATCCTCAGGACTAATTCGGTACATTGTGCTCAACTATTTGTTTAGTCTCAAGTATACTCAGGCTGTTTGTTTTTTATGTTGAACCACAAGGATTTGGATGAGCAGGATGAAATGAGAATGCCTCTCCACAACATCACTGAGAATCTATTTTCTTAGTCTCACATGGCCAGACGCTAAGGGCTCACCCCTTCGGTAAGTCACACTCCGCGTCTGGCTTTTTTAGAGATTAACAGTCGTGAAGACCGCATGGTGGCAGCACGGGTCCTTGCGTTTTTCCAGGAAGTTTCGCGAAATTTCCGTGGGAATTATGAGTGAGAAAGCATGGTCATGATTGGCTGGAGCCCAGTGGAGTGCCATCTAGTGGTGTTCACGGCTTTTGGGCCCCAAAAGTGCCAGTATGTAGAAGACCGGGACGTTGGATACACACTATTTTCTGTGCACCAGTGTAAAGCATGAAAGCATTGGATGGTACCTCAACCGCACCCCCTGCAATAGTACAGTCTTGTTGGGCATAGCTAGGCCTAGATACAGAAAAGATTGTAAATTGAAGAACAAGTTGGTGGGGTAACCATGATTGAGAGATTACTTGGAATAAGTTGCACATCTGAATGAGAACATGTTCACTCTGCAGCCAGTTTATTGCTGTTCATTGCCCATTTTTGTCTTTACGGCACGGTGCTTGCCGCCCGGTTAGGTTGGAATTGGTCCTTCAAGATAAATTGTCGTAGACTGGATCTACACCCTCGTAACGCTCCGCTACACGGTAGCGGAGTGCTACGAGGGCAGGAGACCAGCAGTCCAGTCTCGTCCCCATAACCTGATGTAGACTGAGTCACTCAGTCTCTTTCACGCATGCGCGAACTGCGCAGCATTACAGAGACACACTCCTTCGCAGAGGTCAGTGCTCCACTACGTTACGCTATACTGACTCTGCCAACATACGGCCGAACTATTTCCATATCCTCCGCGGCGCCTACGATTGGGCTGCCAGCACTGGAAACTCCAGTGAAAACGCTGAATTACAAGTGTTTTGGATGCCTCTCAACAATCCTTATTTTCTTTGGCCAGAAAGTTCAAACATTCAAGCTGTTTTGGTCTTAAAATCAACTGTTCATCGTATCTTTTCACACATCTCTCCAAAATCGGATCCACGCTGTCAAAACAGTAGCACGTGTCAATGTTTACAAACACGGAGATCATGTGCCGAGTATCTGGCCTCTGATTGGTCGAGCGCCGAGACGGCTCACGGCATTTGCTCGAAACTGCGCAAAGTAGTGCGCAAAATTCCTAACATCAAATTAATGTTTTCCTCCATATTATCCCAGTTTGTGGCTATAGAATGAAATAATAACGATTATCAAAGTCATTGGATGCGTTTGACGCTAATATTTTAATCTGAAAAGTGGTTTTGCAAGAACCTTGCAGAAGTGAAGAGGGCGTTTGTTTCCAGAGGCATTATTAGCGACCGCCATATTGTGGAGCGAAATGCATTCTGGGAACCAGTTTGTTACAGAGACTCATTCTACGTTGTGAGATACTTTTTCGATGTTTCACTTCTGACGAGACGAAAAGTATCTCTACTGTATGAAGAATACCGCCATCTTGGATAGACATTCATCCGCGTTAGGAGCACTACTTAATACGTACTGCGCATGCGTAGCAGCAACATAATATCATACTTTTCTTGATCTTACGTACGCATAAATCTATAGTTTTAAGTAATTCATATATACAATGATGAATTTTCAAAAAATATGCGTATATCGTGTAATTCTAGACACCATCACCTGGGCACTATCCCAATCTGAACGTCAGAGAACGATTCGTGCCAACATCGTAACTCTGACGTATATCGGACAGCGCCATATTGCTCCGTGAACTACTTTGATGAAGATCGGTTCGACAAGACTGTTCAAACTATCTATTTGAATGATCT
>NMRB01002186.1:45241-55757 GCA_002633025.1 Notospermus geniculatus | reverse complement strand
GGGATTTGGGTCATATCGGAGGCAGGACAGTGCGACTTCGTCGTTCGAGGGTGGATTACTTTATTAATTGGACAGGATATGCTAATCAAAGGTGTCAGCTTAGTCTAAAATAATATACAGAAGATGTAGAATGCAGAAAATGTTCGTCGGTAAGTGATTTTGTGCACATTTTGGGGCCCGTTTGACGGGCGAGTCGGCGTGAATCGGATTCCAAGATGGCCGCCCCCATCTCGCTGTGTAAAATCTCAGGCTTTCCTTCCTTGTCAGTATTATTATTTTACACCCCAAAATCCATTTATACCGGTTCCTGTGGTGTGAACATGGTGAAGTGAGGGACCGTCTCATGAGTGTGTTCTTCTGGTGGGAGGGCCATTCTGGACAATGTCAGTTCAAATGTGATATGAATTATGATGACAATCATTGACTACTTGCAGCTTTTGATGCAGAATTTTGCGACGATGGAAAATGATGACAGTGATGAGGGATCCTTTGAGGGACTTCTGCCACCGAAGCCAGAAGAACCAAGTCAGATGGACTGCTGCGGCACTGGATGCACGCCTTGCGTCTTTGACATCTACGATCAAGAAGTGAAGCTTTGGGAAGAAACCTGCCGGAAAATTAGGAATGGTGAAAAAGAAACAGAGGTGTGTCAGGTGTTGACTTAGCTGATGTATATGCCAACAAAACATGAAAATGTACCGGTAGGCGTACCGGTACATGTAACACTTATATGCATTACCCGTACGGTACATGTATTTCTTTTCCCACAGAGGTTCAGTGGACATAATAGACTTGGTCAATTTATTGTCTTCTCTTCCAGACAGATTCATCTACAGTCCTATCAGCCACTGAATACAGAGCTTTTACCATAGAGTCTATTATGACAATAAGCCATGACACCAAGTTGTACAAGTTCTTACTACCAAAGAATTGTTGTCTTGGACTCAATGTAGGCCAGCATATTATTCTGAGAAGTGATGGCTTATCAAGTACTTTCACGCGTCAATATACCCCTGTCAGTTCTCTCAGTTTGAAGGGAAGCTTTGATGTTCTTATCAAGGTCGGTATCATCAAAAAATGATGTCGGAACATTGTTGTTTGACCCAGAATAGGTAGGAAAACCAGGCACAGTCTCCAGAAGTGACAATTTAACTGTGACTCTTTTGACTGTATTCTTTTACCTCAGTATCTCATCCCTGAGGTCCTCACCCAATGTTAGAGCAAGGGTACCGTAGTAAATTATACAAACAACAGGTATATTATGTGTCTCGTGAAATATTTCAGATATATCCCCAAGGAAAAATGTCCAACTATGTAAAGAACTGGCATGTGGGTGACAAAGTGTTTTGGAGGGGGCCTTTTGGGCGGTTTACTTATGTGCCAAATCAGGTGAGTAGGCCCTAATCAAGGGTCAATTAATGCCCTTTGAAGTTCAATTGTGCAGGAACTTGAGTCACTGAATTGCAGTAGGGGGCCTGCATCCTTGATTTGAATCCTGCTTCTCTAATTACTTAATTACCGGTACCTTATAATTCAGCATGGTATAGATTGTGGGTTTAATTTTAACTGGCATAAATGTGCATAATTGGTTGAAGTGATGCTTCATTTAAATTGTGATTGATCTGTCTGTACAATTTCCATTTTTTCAGTACAAGAAAATCCTTATGCTGGCAGTTGGAACAGGCATTGCACCCATGGCTCAAATTATTCAACACGTTGTAGATAATGATGCTGATGACACTGTTATAAGACTCCTTTATGGGTGCCGTTCCTTCAATGATATCCTTTTAAAATCAAGCCTAGATGAATGGAGCAGTTATTGGAACTTCTCTGTTGAATATTTCCTCAGTAACGATGATGAAATGAGTGCGACTGTGAAGTTACAGAAGAAGTACTTGGATGTTATCAACTTTGGGCGTATCAGTAGGGAGTTCATCAAGGAGGAGTTGACTGCATTGAAACAGACTTCTTTGGTTTTAATATGTGGGACCAAGTCATTTGACAAGGATATGATAAACTTTTGTATGAAGTCGGGGTATCCTGAAGAAAATATCTTTAAATTCTGATAAAAAATGATAGTGTAAAACTGAGGGGAAAATGCTCCAAGGATGGCTTGGGCTGGACAGGTGTGATGTTTTTTTATTTATCCTGTATATGTATTCTTTATGATGGTGTAGCAAGTTCAAGTGGGCTAGCTACAGACGAAAATTGAATGACGTTCTGACCTCTTTTTCCTTAGGTCTAACTACACCTAAGTACACCCAGAAATTTTTTTGAGATGGTCCCCTGACTGATTCTCAACCTCGTCCCGCGGTTGGTGGACTGGTTTCTTATCCTCGAGACGGTCGGCCGTACTTGCGGAGCTGTTCGGTGACAGCGACCAGTCTACGCGGTTGCAACATGGCTGCTCGTCTGTCGTCGATCTGCGTCTTACGCAGTTTCCTGCGCTCTAATAGGCTACTAGGGTGAAATATGAACACTTAAACGATTTCTTAACTTTGATTTTTAGTCAACGATCTCGTACAACGAAAAATATTTCGGTTTCAGACCGAACACCCTTGGAAAATTGATGTTAAAAGCATAGGTTAAGTGCCATCAATCATGCAATAGGCCTTATCGCACCTAGCACATGGCCAATCAGCATAAATCAGCGAAGCGGAAAAGGCCCAACCATCAGCGCCCCCGCAGTACATTCACTCTGCGGGGGCGCTGATGGTTGGGCCTTTTCCGCTTCGCTGATTTTATGCTGATTAGCCATGTGCTAGGTGCGATAAGGCCTATGATCATCATGCATGCAGTGCCAGTGGCAGTGCATCCACAGTGCACCAGTTAGGCTAGTTGTCATAGGCCTACCTACCACCGGTAGGTGGTACAGGAATTGTCAGTGAGAGGAGGCCTATTCTTCAAAAAAGGAATGCAGGGTTTAGGCAAAAGGGTTAGGGTAGCTGCCATAGGCCTAGATTTTGTTATCAAACATGGGCCTACTTTATTTGGCATGGCGGTGATACCGAAGTCGAAGAATTTTTTTGCACTTTGTAGCCGCAGGATAGTGTAGTAATAGTATGCTACTGAGCTGTGAGCAAGGGCAGGGCAAGATGAAACTTACAAGATTACATGTATATTTTTCTTTTTAAGTATCTGCCATTCAAGACCTTGGCCTACACGGTCTTATACTCATCTGTGTCATTCTGCTGGAGGTAATCCAATCCTCTGCCGAACCCTGGACCAGTCAAGTCAGCGAGGTTTGTAGGCAGCCTGGATACCACTTTTCAATCAATGAATACTAGTTAAGGATGGGTTCCATTTCTACTTGTTGGTGTAATTCTTTATTTATCTCCCTTCTAGTTCCAGCTGCCTCAATGTTCATACAAGTTCAAGACACACCAAATCCTAATAGTATGAAGTTTTTGCCGGGAAGAGAGGTTCTAGAAAGTGGTACAATTGATTTCCCAAATGTTCAGGCTGCTTACTGCTCTCCTTTAGCCAAGTGAGTATAGTTGATACTTGTGTAAGTACAAGTAAAGTTTGACTTGGTAGGTAGTACATGAAACAAATCTGTCTTTAACCATTTCAGGCTGCTGTTTAGAATAGAGGGTGTGACAGGAGTATTTTTTGGTGCAGATTTTATCACTGTCACCAAGGTAAGTTATGAATGTTGGTGATGTAGGCCTATCTCTATATACATCGAAATCAATTATACATACATGTATATTCTAATCCTTGTCCAAGTCACGTGGATAAGTAGTTTTTTTTCTCACCAGAAGTGTTAGGTAAGGTATTTGGTGTGCATTTTCAGCTGTCCGCAGCATGCTGTGTTGAAATGCTGTTTAGTTATACACTGCCATTACAGCTCTGTCATCTTCTAATACAGGCTAGTGAAGATGTTGAATGGCCTATTCTTAAACCAGAGATCTTTGCAACCATAATGGACTTCTTCACAAGCGGTGCTCCTGTTTTGACAGAGGAATTGCCCCCATCTGATACGACAATCGACCCTGATGATGATGAAACTGTGATAATGATCAAAGAATTGTTGGATACAAGAATCAGACCCACTGTGCAGGAGGATGGTGGTGATATCGTTTATGTGGTATGTTCTCCATTGAGTATTTGCATATCAACTGATTTTGATTTGCTGGATAAATCGCACCTAGTCATAATGCAATGTATTAAGTACCGGTAGCCTATCTGTGAAACTACCGGGTATTGAAAAGTGGCCTATGAATCATGATGTTTTTTACAGGTACCTACATGTATTAAACTATTATGTAATAATTTCCAGGATTTTGTGGACGGAGTGGTCAAGTTGAAATTACAAGGTTCTTGTACCAGTTGTCCAAGTTCGATAGTCACACTAAAGGGTGGTGTTCAAAACATGCTGCAGTTCTATATTCCTGAAGTTAAAGAGGTGGAAGCAGTAAGTGAACTCGCTCATTGTCATAGCTTTTGTATTGTCAAAAGGGAAAGAAAGCATGTCACCTTTCTTACTTCTGTTCCCTGAACCTTGATCACGAATCAGTTACTTCTTGAAAGAAAGCCAGTGTTGAAGCCTTGCCTAAACTAGCAGGGAGGACTGAATGAAAAGTTGCCAGTTTGCATGACTGAGTCGTATACAATCAGACACTGGACAGGAAAGGCATCCTTCCAACGTCGTATAATATTCACCTTGGTCCCTTTGAACTTTTCAGGTTGAAGATGATCTTGACACAATCACCCAGTCTGAGTTTGACAAGTTAGAGAAAAATTTAGAAGAACCGTCAAGATGAATAACACAAAGAGGATTGGATCTTCATCTGCAGAACTGAATTCAACTTTTTCAGCATGTATCTTGATGGTGATGCGTGATGACACTTCTCCACTTCTGAATTGGGAAGGTTGCATGTGTACCAGGTCGTTGCAGTGCCCATGATGTTGGCACGCTTAGATCTTTGGGTAGCATGGCATGTAGATAGCACTTGACTGTATATTTGTTGTATATACTGTAATAAAGATAAACTTGTGTTCCCAAAGTTTCTGTTATGTTTGTTGTGTGATTCAGTTCGGTTTATTAGGGCAAGGTTTGTCCCCAGACTTGCCATCTCATGAATAATTCATGCCAGAAAACAGTTTNTTTGAGGCTGGAACGCATGGGGAACGATGAAGACCGTAAAGACTGAAGTTTGAGACGTGGAATTGAGTAAGCAGAGCGTGAAATTATTATTTGCGGGCCTAATTTAGGTTTGGTGTATACGTCACACAACGCCGCCGACTTGCGCGCCGCCGCCTGGTTACCAAATTCAAATTCAAATTCAGTCACAGGAGTTTGTCAAAATTGAGACAGCCTCGTCCCAAGGTGTAGTCACAGGAGTTCGTCTACAACACTGAGATTTAGTATGTATGCATCCCCTCTGTACTGTAATATACAGTCTGTACACCCGAACCATGGAGAGGTAGGCCTAGGCCTACACCCCTCCATGGTTCGGGTGTCCATCGTTCATGTCATTATTGTATGCCAAAGCCACTGTCTGTTGTCGACGTTATTGGCCTATACTCATTAGGCCTACAACAATCGACAATGACTGGTTCCGATTCCTCTGGGTGACCGAGACTACGTGTCTCGTCGTCTGCTTCTGTATAAAATGACTTGGGTTGTCATCATCTTTCACTTTTTTAAATCTGATTAAACGTGCATTTAATGCAGAGTAAGGTGGCAATGCTGAGGCAAGTATAAATGTACGGTAGCCCTTTATCGCCTCTTAGGCCCATCGATTAGGCCTAATTTCTGCACGTGCAGCAGCACTGGATCTGTCAGCTGTGTGTGAACATGGACGGTGAATTGAAGTGAGGGACCGTCTCATGAGTGTGTTCTTCTGGTGGGCCATTCTGGACAATGTCAGTTCAAATGTGATATGAATTATGATGACAATCATTGACTACTTGCAGCATTTGATGCAGAATTTTGCGACGATGGAAAATGATGACAGTGATGAGGGATCCTTTGAGGGACTTCTGCCACCGAAGCCAGAAGAACCAAGTCAGATGGACTGCTGTGGCACTGGATGCACACCTTGCGTCTTTGACATCTACGATCAAGAAATGAAGCTTTGGGAAGAAACCTGCCGGAAAATTAGGAATGGTGAAAAAGAAACCGAGGTGTGTCAGGTGTTGACTTAGCTGATACATTGTATATGCCAACAAAACATGAAAATGTAGGGTACCGGTAGGCCTACCGGTACATGTAACACTTACATGCATTACCGGTACGGTACATGTATTTCTTTTCCCACAGAGGCTCAGTGGACATAATAGACATGGTCAATTTATTATCTTCTCTTCCAGACAGATTCATCTACAGTCCTATCAGCCACTGAATACAGAGCTTTTACCATAGAGTCTATTACGACAATAAGCCATGACACCAAGTTGTACAAGTTCTTACTACCAAAGAATTGTTGTCTTGGACTCGATGTAGGCCAGCATATTATTCTGAGAAGTGATGGCGTACCATTTACTTTCACGCGTCAATATACCCCTGTCAGTTCTCTCAGTTTGAAGGGAAGCTTTGATGTTCTTATCAAGGTCGGTATCATCAAAAAATGATGTCGGAACATTGTTGTTTGACCCAGAATAGGTAGGAAAACCAGGCACAGTCTCCAGAAGTGACAATTTAACTGTGACTCTTTTGACTGTGTATTCTTTGACCTCAGTATCTCATCCCTGACTGGCTCCTCACTCAATATTAGAGCAAGGGTAGTAAATTATACAAACAACATATGTGTCTTGTGAAATATTTCAGATATATCCCCAAGGAAAAATGTCCAACTATGTAAAGAACTGGCATGTGGGTGACAAAGTGTTTTGGAGGGGGCCTTTTGGGCGGTTTACTTATGTGCCAAATCAGGTGAGTAGGCCCTAATCAAGTGTCAATTAATGCCCTTTAAAGTTCAATTGTGCAGGAACTTGGGAGTCACTGAATTGCAGTA
Organism: Notospermus geniculatus; assembly: GCA_002633025.1. NCBI lineage: Eukaryota > Metazoa > Nemertea > Pilidiophora > Heteronemertea > Lineidae > Notospermus > Notospermus geniculatus. Next base: position 48,795 of record NMRB01002186.1, on the reverse strand, counting down.
GGGGGCCTGCATCCTTGATTTGAATCCTGCTTCTCTAATTGCTTAATTACCGATACCTTGTAATTAAGCATGGTACAGATTACACGGGGTTTAATTTTAACTGGCATAAATGTGCATAATTGAAGCAATGCTTCATTTAAATTGTGATCGATCTGTACAATTTCCATTTTTTCAGTACAAGAAAATCCTTATGCTGGCAGTTGGAACAGGCATTGCACCCATGGCTCAAATTATTCAACACGTTGTAGATAATGATGCTGATGAGACTGTTATAAGACTCCTTTATGGGTGCCGTTCCTTCAATGATATCCTTTTAAAATCAAGCCTAGATGAATGGAGCAGTTATTGGAACTTCTCTGTTGAATATTTCCTCAGTAACGATGATGAAATGAGTGTGAAGTTACAGAAGAAATACTTGGATGTTATCAACTTTGGGCGTATCAGTATAGGGAGTTCATCAAGGAGGAGTTGACTGCATTGAAACAGACTTCTTTGGTTTTAATATGTGGGACCAAGTCATTTGACAAGGATATGATAAACTTTTGTATGAAGTCAGGGTATCCTGAAGAGAATATCTTTAAATTCTGAATTTCAAGCAGTTCAAATTCTGAAGTGTAAAACTGAGGGGAAACTGCTCCAAGGATGGCTTGGCTTGGGCTGGACAGGTGTGATGTTTTTTTATTTATCCTGTATCTGTATTATTTATGATGGTGTAGCAAGTTCAAGTGGGCTACACACGAAAATTGAATGGCGTTCTGACCTCTTTTTCCTTAGGTCTAACTACACCTAAGTACACCCAGAAATTTTTTTGAGATGGTCCCCTGACTGATTCTCAACCTCGTCCCGCGGTTGGTGGACTGGTCCCTTATCCTCGAGACGGTCGGCCGTACTTGCGGAGCAGCTCGATGACAGCGACCAGTCTACGGGGTTGCAACATGGCTGCTCGTCTGTCGTCGATCTGCGTCTTACGCAGTTTCCTGCGCTCTAATAGGCTACTAGGGTGAAATATGAACACTTAAACGATTCCATAACTTCGATTTTTAGTCAACGATCTCGTAGAACGAAAAATATTTCGGTTTCAGACCGAACACCCTTGGAAAATAGATGTTACAAGTATAGCCATAGGCTAACCAGTGAGGACTCAAACTCCCGAAATGGAGAAATTCCCCACTTCTGGAGAATTCTCCTCATCGAGAGAAGTTTTTTTACCCCAAAGTAGAGAAATTATCCCAATCAGGATAACAATTTTCTTTAGAACCATTTGCGCAAGTATCTGCTCATTTGCGCATGCGCACAATTTGCTAAAACGGAAGTGGGGGAAGCAAGGAACATTTTGCAAAAAACCCAATGAAAATCCATGTAAATTTAATTTTTGGTCGGCAATTTTCACTTTCTGGCACCAAAGATTGTTGTTTCTGGTGTAATCTGCAGTCAGAGGCTATGGATGGCATGGTTTTCATGACGATTGCTGTCGATTCTCTGCCCCACATTTCTTCTATGACACACTGTCATGGCGGCAGAGCGTCTGCAAATTAGTGGTCACGTGACCACGGGACTGGAAATTTTTCTCCCGATTGGGAGAATTCTCCGAATGTGGTGAATTTTCTATTTCTCCCGATCGGGAGTTTGAGTCCTAAGTGCTAACTAAGTGCCATGCATGCATGCATGCAATGCAGTGCATCTCGACTCAGCATGCTCAGTGCATGAGTTACCGGTAGGCTAGTTGTCATCATAGGCCTACCTACCACCGGTGGTAGGTGGTATGATGGTGTGACCGGTTTTCGTGGTACTAGGCCATGTAGGCCTAAGACTTTACCGGCCGATTGCGGCGTTACTCGCTTTGCGTCCGTGGCGTAGGCCTAATTATTTTGTTGTGTATCGAAAACAGAGATATATTAGGCCTAATAGACAGGTTGCGAAAATAGCAGCCGCCATTTTTTTTGTGGAATTGGCCGAATTTTCGAACTTTTTCAAATATAATTCGAATGTATTTTATTAGCTGCTTGCTTGCTAAAATATCTTTATGTAGGCTAATTCTAGTGGCTTACTGTATGACCTTTCTTTTTTTGAACGCCTGTGACAGTGTAAAATCCCATTGAAAAACCCAAGCAATGTCAAAAAGTCCATAAAAACATGGCGGCCGCTAATTTCGCAACTTGTCTATTTACCGTGAAGTGTTTAGGCCTTCCTACGTCTCTCGGACGCGGGCGTAATAAACGTGAATAAACGGGAGTACCACGAAAACTGTTCTACCCCGAAAACTGGTCACGCCATCATACAGGAATTGTCAGTGAGAGTAGGTCTATTCTTCAAAAAAGGAATGCAGGGTTTTGGCAAAAGGGTTAGGGTAGCTGCCGTAGGCCTTGATTTTGTTATCGAACTTACTTTGGCGGTGATACCGAAGAATTTTTTTGCACTTTGTGACTTTGTAGCCGCAGGATAGTGTAGTATGTTACTGAGCTGTGAGCAAGGGCAGCAGGGCAAGATGAAACTTACAAGATTACATGTATATTTTTCTTTTTCAGTATCTGCCATTCAAGACCTTGGCCTACACGGTCTTATACTCATCTGTGTCATTCTGCTGGAGGTAATCCAATCCTCTACCGAACCCTGGACCAGTCAAGTCAGCGAGGTTTGTAGGCAGCCTGGATACCACTTTTCAATCAATTACTACTATTTTAGTTAAGGATGGGTTCCATTTCTACTTGTTGGTGTAATTCTTTATTTATCTCCCTTCTAGTTCCAGCTGCCTCAATGTTCATACAAGTTCAAGACACACCAAATCCTAATAGTATGAAGTTTTTGCCGGGAAGAGAGGTTCTAGAAAGTGGTACAATTGATTTCCCAAATGTTCAGGCTGCTTACTGCTCTCCTTTAGCCAAGTGAGTATAGTTGATACTTGTGTAAGTACAAGTAAAGTTTGACTTGGTAGGTAGTACATGAAACAAATCTGTCTTTAACCATTTCAGGCTGCTGTTTAGAATAGAGGGTGTGACAGGAGTATTTTTTGGTGCAGATTTTATCACTGTCACCAAGGTAAGTTATGAATGTTGGTGATGTAGGCCTATCTCTATATACATCGAAATCAATTATACATACATGTATATTCTAATCCTTGTCCAAGTCACGTGGATAAGTAGTTTTTTTTCTCACCAGAAGTGTTAGGTAAGGTATTTGGTGTGCATTTTCAGCTGTCCGCAGCATGCTGTGTTGAAATGCTGTTTAGTTATACACTGCCATTACAGCTCTGTCATCTTCTAATACAGGCTAGTGAAGATGTTGAATGGCCTATTCTTAAACCAGAGATCTTTGCAACCATAATGGACTTCTTCACAAGCGGTGCTCCTGTTTTGACAGAGGAATTGCCCCCATCTGATACGACAATCGACCCTGATGATGATGAAACTGTGATAATGATCAAAGAATTGTTGGATACAAGAATCAGACCCACTGTGCAGGAGGATGGTGGTGATATCGTTTATGTGGTATGTTCTCCATTGAGTATTTGCATATCAACTGATTTTGATTTGCTGGATAAATCGCACCTAGTCATA
>NMRB01002186.1:11894-30327 GCA_002633025.1 Notospermus geniculatus | reverse complement strand
GCTCGGTGAAATAATGACAAACTGTGGCAGGTTCGTCACTTTTGTCGAACTTTGACCTCTGTGACCTTGAAAAGTAGGTCAAATCAAAAACCCGTTATATATGTTATGTATCCTTATTAGCTACACCTATGATAAAAATTTGAAGATGATCTAGTCATTAGTTCAGGAGTTATTGTACTTTTCGTGTTTTTGGTTTCCGCCACCTGGTGGCCAAACTGAGAGTCGAATCGGACCGAAACTTGGTGTCATGGGTCATCTGACCTAGGGGTATATATGTACCAAGTTTCAGATCAATAGCTCCAGCGGTTACGAAACGTGCCCTGCTAACGGACAACGACGACGGACGACGACGACGACGGACGACGACGGACGACGGACGCTGCACCATCGTAATAGCTCACCCCAGTGAGCTAAAAATGGCCCGAGTTTCCCCAGGAGATCTCCCGGCGGGGTCTAATCAGACATCAGAATAAAGTCAGGTATTCGATGTTTAGGGCAAGACCACAAACTGAACATACTCTATTCCTGAATTACGAGGGGCGACACGTCACATGACCACCAGTGCCTTTCCTTTGATTATGCACGACTGAATTGCACCAATAGTTTTTGACTTGGCATTGTGCAAGGCCTACTGTTGATCTCATACCATTCAACAAGTCGTAACGCATTGGTCGATGTATAGGATCGAGGCATCACAGGGACTTGACGTGTAGGGTACATGTATGATGTTGTCAGTGAATATCAATGGGTTATGGCCTAGCACCCTCAACACGGACAATGCCCCGCCCCTTGTAACAGTATACACACAGAGACAAAAGTGTGTATACTGTTACTGGGGTCAGGGCATTGTCCGTGTGTGTGTGTGGGGGGGGGGGCGGGGTAGGGGGTGCCAGGTCAAAACCCATTATGCACTGACAACATCCTGACCCGTATGCGAGGCACACTTCCAGAGCGTGCTAAGGTCTTCCCACTTGTTAACTCGTCAGTTTACTTTTTTACACCCACATTACGAGAAAGTCTGAAGCGCTGCTCGTTTCAGCGGAAATGTAAAGCCGAGTTCGTTGGTCATGTCTGGGATTTGCCGGCTTGGAGACCAATATTGATGACTGACTTCTTATGTGCACGGTGTTCAAAGATACCTTGGAAAATGTAATCGCGAAATGGCATCAGCTGCTGTTTGCTGAACTGGCTGCCGTCAAGCCATGATTCTCAATCACTCACATCTTGATTGGTACTGGTTTGTATAGCTGGAGATCATTGTTTACCGTCGTGATGGATGGGACATATACTGCGCACAATGTAATAGGTAATCTATCAGAGTATGTCACGTTACTTGATGACCACTTGAATGGGGAAGTAATTAAAAGCCTCTCGATATGTTATTGCATCAATATGTTTCAGAATGAATCGATAACTCTCTTGAATACATTACATGCTGGACTGGTATTAAGTTTACGACTAAAGTATCCAGGGGAGATATAGAAAAATATAAATCACGAAATTATCTTATGCAAATATTATGCGAGTGAGCATTACAGAAGCTCCAAGTCACATTCGAACCTTACAATTCGTCATTTTGATTGCATGGGCCTTACATGCAAATTCAGTGCATGGGCCTTATATTGATTGCATGGGCCTTATATTGATTGCATGCATGGGCCTTATATTGATTGCAGGCATCGGCATGATTGCGTGGGCCTTATATTGATTGCAAAAACATTTTCCGTTTGGGCCGAGAGACTGACAGTCTCATTCTGAGATCACTCAACTCAGATTGAGATGTCACTGTCTCGGACCGAAATATTTTCTGTTTCATTTTGAGTCAAAAAGTATTTCGAACCATTTTGTAGTGAGATCTGAGTCTCCACTCGAGTTGATTTCTTTTTTCTGTGGGGAACCGGTAACGTGTGATGAAGAATAAGGATCCTGTCAATACAGATCCGCTAATGCCCGGTTACTAGTCCCACTCGCATTCAACCTCTTGAAAGTCGTCATCAAAGATTTTGTATTTCACCGTTTAATGCATAGCAGGCAGTCACAACATGCGTTTACGATCAGTTGTGATTCTCAAGTCAAGATTGCAATGGAGTGTGACTAACTCCCCAGCAAGCAGAATCCTATCGATGTAAAATTTTTCATAGCGTAATTGCATCAAACTTCGCTTTCCAAGCAAGTCTCATGTGACAGATGGTACGTATTGTGGAACTGGTGTCGTGCTGATTTGGAGAATGTGCGAAAGTAACATGTTGTGGCCACGAATTCTCAAGTGGAGGAACATGGGAAACGATTAAGGAGGCAGTGTCATGCTGATCGTGAGAATTTGTGACGATCGTGTTCATGTATGATGAAGCCAATAATTTTCCAATGTTTAGGCGTGCTTTGTTTTTTTCTTCTGATTGACACGTTTTCATCCATTCGGTAGCCATTGAAGTTTATGTGGGTGGAGAATTCTTGCTTGCTGTCGACGATTCACATCACCTTGCACTGTTCCCTCGTTCAACTTAGGTAAATGGAAACTAAGGTGACTTGTATGATCATTGGATTGAAGTTCAGTGTTAATCACGTTATCGAATGCGACCAGAATAGGCATTCCTTTGGCTACAATTGGCTAAAGGAACCCAAACAGTTTTCTCCGTGGGGATTGTATTATGTTATTTAATTGGATGACGGAAAACATGCCAAGGGGATTAAAACCTATAACTTCCGATGTAAAGAACGTGATTGTTGGTGACGGGTTTGGTTTCTTTTTTTGGTGAATCCGGTGGCGATACCAAGGACTGAAATAAGATTTACATGCTGCCAATGTCAATCGCTTTCTTCATTTCATTTGATTTCAAGTTTGCTATTATGCTTTGCCCTCGCCTGCTGAGAAAGGCTCGAAACATGTTTGCAGCTTCTCACTCTATTCTGTAGCCAGTTAGCCTTCTACATATCACGTATGTAGCCTACTTTACCCCCAGTAATACGGTACGGCCTAACCCGCCGGCTATGGAGGATGTCCTTTACGGCCTTGTGGTTGGTGCGTTGGCCTCTGGAACTAGAAGTTATGTAACGTGGGTGGGTGACCGTAAAATTCAACGTACAGCTTCAGTGTGTTCTTTATACATGTACAGTTTTGTACATGTATGAAATTTACAGAGAAGCGCAATGGGAAACTCAACTTTTCCTCCGCTGTGGTCCACTTTTAAAGATAATGTATCACGGGCATTTTCGCGGGCCACGAAAATCATTGTTTATTTACATTTTGTATGTTTATGTCCTAGTGTCTTTCTTTGTCTTATGAGTAATTTTTGGTGGCATGCCCCTCTAGAAATTCTTTTGATGCCGAAAGTATTCAATTTGGCGGGTTGGCATGTCCGAAAAGTCCAAAATAACATAATGTAAACATCCATATTTACAAACACTGAATGTAAACAATGAAGTCATGGTACATTATCTTTAAGATATGATGAATGCTGATGGAGAACCTTTCGTTGCAATTGTACGTCGACTATCCAGCGGACAGTAAAGGTAGATTCATACTTTGCGTTTTGCGCTTTGCGCGCGTCCGTTTCCTATGTCAATGCGTGGTACAAAAAGTGATTTTATTACATAGGGAACGGCGGGACAAGCGCAAAGCGCAAACCGGAGAAATATGAATATGTAAGCGATATGCCATACCTAAAGGTACTCGACTCTTCGTATGCATGCTTGGTTGTACCCTTTTAAGATCAGACGATGGAACACGACGCGATGAATGGTCTGCTAGCCGGTAAAGTAGTCAGGTCCGGAAAATGTGACTGACGGCAAAATTAGTGACCCGAAAAGCACGGGCTTTGATGTAAAAGGGAGGAAACGAGTTCACACCCACGGGTTATCGTAACGACTAACGTTATCAGAGTACGACACGCCATTAAACAGGAGTGGGGGTCGTTCAGACGTGAGCAGGCTACGACGATCGCATGGAAAACGTATCGACACCGAAAAACAGATTTGCTGTTGAACGTAGCAGTCTGCTCAGTTCGGATTAACTCAAATTCAACCTCCACACGTCTAAATTGAAATTCTGCGTCGTAATAAGTATCACTATTGTTTAAAAATAATCTGAGAATGTCAACGAATTGTAACCATTCTACAAGTGTCCAATTTTCACCACGTCCCTTCTCTTGTTGTCACTAAAATTGATCACGCTTGCGAGACATGAAGTGAAGAAAATCTCGCAGCTGTTGAATGTTATTGTGAGAGCATGATTTAATCCTCGTCATGTGATTAGATTCAGTATGTTTCAATAGTAATTGTATAGTAATGATCCACCCATTGAAATTTACTGGTGTTTTAATTACATCGTTATATGTTCGATGAGGTGCACACCATTCTTCGTGGAATGAGAAAGAAGCTACGGTTACACCTGTTGAAAATACATGTACCCGTGTTTTTCCTGACCCGTGTCAAACCCCGTGTGTGCGAAAATCTCGGCGACAGGTCACACTTCTACATTGTAGTTAAGTAGCCCGGCGACAGGTGCGCTGCATGCACTGACTCTTCGGTCATATCTGTATTGGCACATATATAGTTGGAGGCGCGAAAACGACGTCACTTTATGGCTGCGCCATCTGTAGCCGTGCTAAGAACTAACGAAAACACGGGGATTTCGAAAAGCACGGCGAGCTTGCCGTATTTCAAAAACCCGTGTTTTTGAGACACGGATTTCTTGAAGCCCGGCAATTCATAGGTGTGACCGCAAAAAAAACGGGGATTTTATGTAGTGTAACCACGGCTAGTGTATGCACCATCTACAGTTGAAGGCTCGCAAGTTTTTGAAATCTCGGCTTTATCCTAGAATGTTGGTTTTGAATATAATGAACGAAATGGTAACAAATCTTTTAGTCGAATAGACGTAAAGATCTACGTTACGACATGAAGCAAACGGGTTGAATGGCACACACCTGAGACATGACCATATTTCATGTATTCACGCAGTTGCCTTTTTTCTTCATCAAAGGCTTTCAGTTTGGAGACTTTCCAAGCAAGAAACTGCAATACTGGCTGATGAGCCTATTAGGCTGTCTGATCAAAGCGGATGGTCACCTCTCTGGTTAGCCATCACGAAAAACGTTCATCCTTCCAGCCGGGAATGCAGTTCCGTGTCCTAGATTGCACGAAGGTGCAAGCATGGAGCCAGTGATCTGACCGGAGATTGGAAGAAAAGCACAAGATGTATCGCTAAATTTATTTTCGGCGTTGATTTTTTCCTGCTTACAATAAACAACATCACCTCTAGATCCGTGACAACACCCATTCCGCTGAGCTTCTTGGCCGTGTGGCATTAGCTGATGGAATAGATCAACTCCCCTTGACGAAGCACTTTATCCGTGGAAAGGTTCCGGCCGTCTTAATGTCTTATTTTGATTCCAATAGCGGTCTCAGAGAACGAGTTAAAGGCCGGTGTGACGATTTCTAATGATACTAATTTGGGTTCATATCATCCCCAGCGGGATTAGGTTCCTTCCCCGACCAGACGAATACCACCGGTGTGATAATCGACTTCAGTTGAAATCTCTGCATCATGCTCTTGTCAGACCGTTCTATGGTAATTGCAGTCCTGGACATTCTTGCTTTTCGCAGGTGTTGTCACGAAAGGGCCGTCGTAGTTCCCTGTAAAGGGGCGCATGTTCTGATTACACCATAAGCCTGTAACAAGGATGGTGTCATGAGAAGGTCGATCCAGAATGTCTCCAATAGGCTAATGGTAACCACATTCTCAATGGAACTGTTATCATGGCAAAAACAAGAAGGGTCATACGCGAAGTCGCCGTGTTACAAGTATGACCTATAGATTTGCCCATTTGTGAATCCCCAATGCACAATACACCTCAACCATCCATTTAGGGATATTCATGCTCCTTTCACTAAGTGAAGTATGGCGACTAGACAGAGCCAGTCGCTGTATAGTGACCTGATGTCAAATCAATCCACGTGGTATTTCTAATAACGTCAAACTGTCAAGATATTCGCCAAGGAGATTGGAAATTCTTACCGCAAGCGGGAGCATCGGGAGCATTTGTTAATGATGTGATAAGCCGTGTTAGATATCGCCACCGTCTGATTGTTGACCACTGAATCCATACTAAATATCTTGAGAGCCGAGTAATTGGGAGTCTTTTGGCTGTTTACTTCGACTACTAGGACCAGAGGTTGTGAAGACGGATGTCCAGAGCGGCTGCATAGGAGTTTCGGAGGTCATTTTAGGTTCCAAATTGGTTTGTTATCACCCATGAGCATGGCCTTTTTCTGACGACGTCCGAGGGGAGGATTGGGTCAAAAATCTATCAGTAACGAATACTACGGGCTATACTAGTATTTCTTTCCAAAGATGGGCTCCAAAACAACTGCACTGTGCGATGTATTCGGTCAACTGGAACAGTGTCCTCATCAGCCCTCTCATCCGTTGTCTTGGTCTTCACTAGTACGACAGACCGGGTATTCGCGTTAGCTGTCGGAGGAGGAAGGCATTTGATGGTAGCGCTGCGAAAAGTCACTAATTACAGGTTCCTGTTATGGAAACGAGATCGACTCTTTCGTGATTGAGTGTACCTCAGCTCAAAATTAATCTCACGTCATTAGACTAATTGTGTCATCAATCTTACCCCGTCCCGGTAAACGTAACTCCGACCATCCCGCCCTAACAACAGCGGAATGTCTTGATCCCACGGGCCGTCAAATACAGTCTCAGTATCCAATCATTGAAATTTGTCGCCTACACAGTCGTTGAGAACTTTAATCATGGCCTTACTATAATACGAAGGATTGCTCCAGTCTCAAGGATATTTCTTCGAGCTGTTCGAGAGTTAAGAACGGGAGAATGATACTGGTACTTTCTCAAACCACAAGCGATGTGACAATCAGCGAAAGGATGATGCATAGTGTTACTGTCAACCATTCAGAGAGTGAATGAGCCGATGATAAACTGATAGCTGAGCGGGGAAAACGCTGAAAGGATTCCCAATTTACAACATCTGGATCAAACACCCTGCGTCAAGACCGCCTCATCCCGATGGACAACAACCGATTTGTCAAATTTTGCAGCGAGTTTCTGCACATTTTGCAATTTCGGCGTCGATGTTTTCCTGCCGAGAGGAAGACAAATTCCCAACGAATGCATCATTATCCTTTGTGAGCAAAATACCGCCTTTTCTGGTGCATTGAGAGAATCTTCCAGCCGATGGACTGAATGGCCTTTTCTGCCTGGTATAATGATCTGTATTCATGATGTGTAAAATCTAATCAACTCTATCCTTTCCCTATGAGGACGAAAAAAGGACCGCTGACCATGGATCATACCGTTTGTGTTAAAAAAAACCACCTCGCTGGAGGCAGACCAAACAACATCAATCAATATCTGTACAATGTATATTCATTTTTTTCAAACATCCGGACCCTCGCTGCCACTGGGACATTTTTTTACATTTTTTTCTCCCTAGCCTTGGACATTTTCCCCCCAATACGCTTTCACATTATGATCGGTACCGTAATACTCCTACAGACATTCTTAGCTGAGCTATTGTTAGGCTTTCGGACAAGAAAAAAGTTGACCAACAAGGATTGAAGGTTCTTCATGCAAGGAAATCTTGTTTTCGCAACCGCTTGATGAAGGATGAAACAGCGATAACCAAGTCTGTTTTGAAGCTGAACCGAAAACAAACATCCTCCGCAGTGCTGACAAGAGTTGAAGCTGACGGCTACAAGATCTCGTGGTATGTGATCGGTGAGCTCTCCGGGGAGATGATCTGGTATCGCGGGGTGGTGGACTAGTTCAACCTCAAATTTAATATGTTGTCGGGCATTGAAACCGTTTGCTAGTGTGTTTTCTTGGCGTGGTCGACGTTTCTGAAGGTAATGTTTCGAACATCTTTGAATTTGGCTACCTTAGATTGTAAAAGTCTCTTCTATCGTTGAGTATCCAATGTACCGATTTTACTGGTAGCTTTTGCGACTCCAACTGGGAAGATTGAGTCAAACGGCTTTATTGAACTTGACAATGAGATGGGCTTTGCTTTATTGGGTTTGTTGTACTTCACCAATAACCACATCGACTCCAAATAGACATTGATCGTAAGCAGACTGTCCGGGCATCAGTGAACCAGAAATAATAGGTAGAGCATCGAATCTTCTGACCGTTTATTGAGAACGATATGGTGAACCGACACAAAGTGCAATATTCCATATCTCAACATCGGGGTAATCCCCTGTCACATCAATTTTTCATATACCAATATCCTATAACCCGCGAGGCTTAGGTGGAATATGATAATGGTTTCTGAAACCTATTACATCCAATACCTTTTTTCACTAAGGTCTTGCTGACCACTTGCATAATAGACTCACTTTGAGTGCATAAAAGCATCTAGTTTTTTTCCATTGGCGATACCTGGCCATGAAACCAACAGGAAGCTTGGCAGCCTGCGTGTGTGGTGGCAAACCTTCCTTTAGCGGATAGATATAAGGACTTTAACCGCGATCGATGAAGTTCTTCGCGTGTCAAAAGGTGTCTGGCGATATCAATTATTGACCAATTGCTGTGGATTGGTCGCTGAAATCGGGCGGCGCGACATCAAGGCAGCAACAAGGAGGAGATCTCATGGAGTAGCTCATCGAATTATATCAAATCATTCACTGCTTGGGTCTTGTCCTAGTATTGGAAAACACGAGTTGATGATTTCGCCCCCGGTTCTCTACCTTCATGTGATCACCAATAACGTAATATTGTGTAGGTAGAACAGGTGACCAATATTCCAGCAGGAAACGACAGCCTGTGGTGATTTGGATGAGTCGGTACCAATCGCCGTCTGTACACTTCAAATTCGATCCGTCCTCCCTCGCACCGATATCATTACTCAATGAGGTGGTCATACTTTTCTTTCTCCCCAAGGGTATACGCATTGGTCAGTGCACTTGGGTATGCTCTGGCAGGATACATACATATTGCTGTATATTCCTTGTGTGTAAATGAACACTGAGCAAAAGGAGAATGCCCAACATTCCAATTGCTGACAACATTGCCAAACCTATTGCTGAATGAAGTGGTCCCATTTTCTATTCCTCCGGAAGGTGTACGCATTTGGTCAGTGCACTCGGGCATTAGTGGAGCTGCATATTACTGTAGGCCTACATGCGCATGTACATTCCTTGTGTGTAAATGAACACTGAGCAAAAGGAGAACGCCCAACATTCCAATTGCTGACAACATTGTCAAACTTAGTAAACATTGCATTCATTCCAAGGCGAACCGCTCGCTTATGAATTTTTGATTGTACAGCGTAGCGCTGCCACCTCTGATTTTCGAAGACAGCAATTCTCAATGGTCGGTATCATGTTAGCCTATTTATCAGTCAACATGCTAAATGTGGCTAATCCACGGAGAATGCTCCGTGATTCTCCCATTAAACCACCGATTGACCTTCGCCATCGTAGCGAACAGGAAGCGTTTGGCAACAGCAAGTTGATACATTCTAAGTGACATGTCATTAAGAGTGATAATGTGAATTCCGTGTTGATTAACCCCCGAATAGAACGCTTGGAGCATCCGATACTGTCGTATTCTCACCGATTCGTTGGCTTTAGAGATACGAAACAGATAGTAAGCGCCCTAATGAAATAGATTTCTTCTGCCAATCGAAGAAAATCGATGTCAATCCAATTATGATACCCTGGGAAAGTATCAAGACATGCTTTGAGGATCCCAAAGTCTGGAGGACATGCGTCAGAACCATCAATTTTGTCCTTATTTACCATCTGTTTGCTGACGACCAAAGTGTCTGAAAATTACTTGATAACTTTCTACAAGGACATTACCAATCTTTTAAGTGGCTTTTAAATAGGAATGCTTATCCGTTTATACGGTAATGGTGTAGACAGAACGAGCTGTGAAAACATATTCTGAAGCTGAATCTTATCTATATAAAGTGAATAAAAACGGCATGACATGGACGACAAGCCGTTTTATAGACAGTGTTTTCCTGAAGTCTTCAATTTCCTCGATAGTAACTAACTTGTGCAAACACTTCAATTTGTGAAGTATCTCGCGAGGAAGAATTCGTTCAAACACTTGATTCCCTTCAACAGGTCTCATTGCGAATGTCAGGGACTGTTTGTATATCTCTTCGAAAGATGAATACTAGTTAATGTAGTATATAGGTATATAGTTATATGCATTGCAGTTTCAGTTAACCTACTTTTTGCCTACTTCAGATATCTCCTTTTCTTTCGCAAAAGGTTATGCCCATTTTCGACGAACAGTAAACGTCCTTCAGTTTCGACGAACAGTAACGTCTTTGTCTAGTCAAATGACGTGATCAGATACTGATCACGTCATACAAAAACATTTCATTCTTCCAATTTCGCCTCATAAGGGTAATTTGACTTCTGTCTTCCCTTACTTGCCCCCAGCATCAACGCATATGTTTACACAAGATGAATATACATATTGTCTTTCCTGTCACAAGATATTATCTAATTAAACATGAAATAGCCTGTTGTAATCAAATTTGTCCGCTTCGTCTTATGATAGGGTTGGTTCCGTATAGGAATCCGTATCAAAGGCACAAAATGGAACACTGCTAATGGTGTTTTAGGGCATCACTTTGAGCCCGAATCACTTTTTTAATTTGACTTTGCCTCAGTGTGGGTTTTACCATGAATTCGTGAATATTGTCAGTGTGGTACTTATCAGTCGTTGTGGGCTTATCGCATTAGGGAGGTTTCGCAAGCGCCCGGTTAGGCCATACGACGACGTTTATCTATTGTGTGGGTACATGTATACCCAAACAATAGATAAACGTCGTCGTATGGCCCGCTAACCGGGCGCTTGCGAAACCTCCCTAATGTCATGCATCTAAGGACAGCAACGTGCAGTGTCCCTTTTTTTCACGTGGTCATAGTTTTGAAACACGAATACATGAACACTCCACGGTATTTGTAAGAAAGACAACCCATTTTGAATAATTCGACACATAATGATACTTTTTGTTGCGAATTAATGTATAATTCATTGCCCGTAACGATGCAAAACACTTAACTGGTCCATGAGGATCTCTATGATGGTCAGCATCGCGTTGCACGTTACAGGCAATCCGACCTCAACATTAAAGCTGCGTTTACCAGACATCCGGAATGCGGTATACATCGATATGTTGTATGCGAAAATGCATAGAACATACCGCTTCCGCATTCCGTATTCTGAGAGTCCGGTAAACGCAGCTTTAGAAACATGTAATGCTTCTTCTTCTAATACATTGCGCTGAGTGCACTGTACATTTCATGTACAGGGTAGTTTTCACTCCTCACCAAAAGAATGCCGAAATTTCCTCTAGAAGCATTTTGCTATGAGGAGCCCGCAATCATTTGGGAAGAATAAAAGGCATTCTTTCAGGTGATATTCGTCTCCAGAGTGGCCTTAGCGGGACACTAGATTTTGTTTAGAGCACAGCCCGGAGCACAGCAGCATAGGCTCAAGTTTCTATATGTGTTCAACTTACATCGTTGAAGTCACGTTTGAGAGCTGAATTTCTCCTCTTCCATGGTCCGACGTACGTTTCAACAAGTGGTGATTAACGACAGCGGCGACAGGATTAATCAAACTTCCCATCATTCCCTGACCCAAACCCGCTACGGATGATCGGCAAATCGATCAAATTCACCCTGTAGCTTCTCATTGCCGAGTGATGTTTTATTCATAAATCACAACATCACAAGCGTTCCATTAGACAGGGGTCAAGGCAGAGTGGTACCTCAGACAAGTGTGAAATTCTATCAAAGAAATCCACCTAGAGGCTTGATGTGAATTCTAACGGGAAATTTAGAAGCTGTAAATCTGGGGATGTCCAGTCTTGTATCGGTCATTCACCTCATGGAATTTATTGTTTCCTTTTTCTGCACTCCATGTATCGTTGACATAATGATCTTGAACAGCGAACGAGAGTCTATCATCAAATATTTACTGGCCAACATCGACTAGCAGCAGAAAGGAAAAACCCACAAGAATTGTTAACAACGACTTGGCATGTTCGATGTTCATCATTTAAAAGTAAGAAAAAAGCAACCGCCAATCTGTCGCCAAATGAAAGTTGTGATCTGTTTTACTGCCGCAATCAAAATGAAAAAAGACTATCAAAAACCAATAATTTTGTGGTCAATGATAATGGGACAGCCTTAGCCCGAGAGATCACAAGAAAACTTATCACCAGTGCCAATAACACGAGTTTTTTTTCGAGCGTTAGCGGAATTAAAAGCAATTGATATTCATATTCCGCTGGCGTAGAAAAGGAAATCGCTCGGTCACCTCAACTGAATGTCAATCGTAATGAAAGCAGGTCTGATTTCCGCTGGAATAACACAAAGAAGTGGTTTCTTCCGATTACGGGTAAGCTACAACGCGAGCATGGCCTTGGTCAGTATCGAGGGGAGGTAGATTTATGCAGCAGAACGCTGAAAAACTCCCCGCTCATGCTGCTTTTCATGCAAGGGGGCTCCGTGCAGTGTTAACTGTAGTGCCTGCAATGAGGAATCCCTGCTGCATGGTGGATAGCGCTAATATCTTTGACCCTTCATTGCCTCCAGACACGCCAGAGACAACAAACACTTCTGATGTTTCCCGCCATTTTGACGCCCATAGTCTCATTATAACTGCATGAAGTCAAAATTTCAAAAATATTTGATGAATATCACGCAAATCAATTAAACCTCTGCTGACAAGATAGCAAAACAAATCGAGAAACGATCAAGTGTTTTTCGACATTGGGATTTAGAATCAACTGAATGATTCATCTTTCTTTACAAGATGCATCGATCTGACATCGTGCTGACATCCTGTCCTCGATAGAAATGATTGGTTACAATGATGGCACGATGTAACGGAGAGGTCTAGAAGGCTGTCGGAGGCCCAGAGCAGATGGCGTGCAGTCACCAGCAGTTGCGTCGACTGGCTTGCACCAGTATTGAACCTCGAGTTGTTTTTCTGGTGTCGATTCCTCTAAATCAAAATGGCCTCAGACAATCTCTTGCGGGGAAGTAGACGACTTACGGCTAATGGAGGTTCCCAGCCGGATTGTTTCTGTTTTTCTTGCAATCCAATTATCACTTGGTGGCAATGAGGCGCAGAAGACATTCCGTACATTATCTACGACCGTGGCAATAGCATGTAAGTAACGAAAATATCCCACCGGACCGCTCCGTCGTTCTTTTCTGATGAATTACATGGATCTACTTGTCCTATCTGTACTCTAACCCTTCAAAAAGATACAGGCGAGGGCGTTTAGGGTAGGAATTAACAAGTTTTCGTCTGTGAGTTGTCACTGATCAACTTGTTAAATGACTTACTTCAGGGCGCCGTTCGCCGGCCTCAAGCTTCATGAGACGTTCTAGTCTATGCATGACTGGCAAAACTGGCAAAACCAAAGCACCCGGCCTTTCCATCTTTTAGCTGCTGAATAATATTACCAACTGACAAGAACCTATAATCAAACCGTTTTCGTTATGTCTGTATTCAAGACCAATATTTTACCAAAATGTACGAAGGCTATATGTTATCTTGAGGTGATAGAATGGTCTGGGTTCTTGTTCATTTCCGCTGATGATACAAAATAAGACTCCGTAAGGCATTCCCAAACGCTGGTCGTATATATCGCCAAATGGACCAAGCGTACGGCTTAGGTCTCAAGTGGAGGCAGATCAGTGCCTTTCCTTGCTTACTGGTCAAAGAAGATTACGACGTCAAGCCATAAAAGTGATTTACGGCCAACTGCGTTGTCTCATCCGCCGAAATCAAGGGTACTGGAATAGGTATGGTCTCTCAAGTTCAACAGTTGCCGTATCCGTGTCTTCCTCACGAAAGTATCGATTGCATACGCAAGTCTGTTGCTGGTTGATTGTCCAGGATAATGGCACAATAGGCAATTCTCTGGGCGGCCGCTAAACTGAATTAACCAAAAGCATGTCGAGTAACTGTAGGTGTTCGTAAACCTACACCTATCTCGGCCGTCGGCACCTCATCTCACACAGATCGGGCTTCACCACATCAAGCCGAAGTCATTAGCATACAACATTCGACTATCAGAAAAATGGGATAGGCAATGAAAAGTTAAGTTGGGCAACATCCATAATTCATGGTGTTTTCCTCTTCCTGTGACAAATCTCAAGGGTATAAGCCGCGCAGGCAGGGTGAATGAATAATCATGTGTTATAATGGAGAGCACTTCCCTGAAGGAAAAGTTGCGATATGGTAGATTATCTGATCTGACTCGGCTCTTCAATTGTTAATCAATTTTCAATAGGAGCTGTCAGCGAGTTGACCACTAGGTGTCACTAGGGCCCAATTCAATGCATCTAGCGGACCCAGTCATTATCGATCGAGCAGCGATCATAATAGATTTCCTGTACATTTGGTCCGCTAAGACTGTGCTGCCATCTGTTAGCAATATGCGCGGCTGACTGCTCCTATTGGTTGGGCGACGGTGATCTGATTTTTTGCCGAATTAGGTAGGCAAGGATTAGTTTCGTAATAACTTACGACAAAAGGACTAGACATAAGAACAATGACATTTATGTGGGGTGTAGAGGTTGTTACTGAAGCGGTCTAGGCTCGGGATTTACATACACGTATACCATGTACATGTATTATGATGTGAACGATTCGAACGGCGATGTCAAGTTGGTAGACGCTCAGAACTGAGTTTGTTCGCTGGAGCGAATTTTTAGGTAACTGAAGTCCGAGGGCAGTATTATCAGTCACGTATTGTTATATCTTCATACTTGCCTATATTTCTTACTGATTCTGTTTTCTTAGCCATTTTTTTTAAGTTGGGCTCTTCGTCATGTCCCATGTAAATTGGTTGCTCCCATCGCCAGGAAGAACCCAGAGTTGTTGAGTTTAATCAATCGGATTTGATTGCGTTACAAGATCGAAATCGTGGAACCTATTGATTATGCCAGAGTGAGTTGCCTTCCATTCTGATGTCTCTCGATAAGAACATGCATACTTCATTAAAACAACCTCCTGTTGATTCTTATATCAAGCTGCTTCGAGCAGAGGCAATTTTAAAGTAGCACTTCTACAACAACATAAAAAGGAAATCAGAACGATAGAACATCTTTCGTGGCTAATAGCACCGTGGTTGGTTATTGGTACCAACTTTCATCGAAAGACACAGGAGAACTTTCCGTTTAAATCATACCACACCAGATATTCTAACTATTTCAAAGCAACCGGATCTTCATGATAACTCGCATCTCGTTGCAAAGTTTGAAAAATGTTCGGTTTCTTGTACTCCTGGAGTAAATGAAGCATCTAGAAAATGGTACAGAAATAACAGATGCGGTTGAAGTTGAGAAATTTTTGTGAAATGGATTCTAGCAAAGTTTTATTTTCTGGGTATTTATTGAATGCTCAGAATGTTGGTCTGATAGTCAGTGATTATTTATTCATGCTAACGAGAAAGGCGAATAACTCGCGTGTTCTTGCCTCGGCCTAAACAAAAAGGTAACGCCATTTTGTGAGATATCGATACTCGGAAGAATCAACTGGTGTAAAGGGAACTGTCTGCAGATATCATTCAGGTAATCTACGCCTTCGGCAGATTGCTGAGGCAAACGTTGGTGGCGTGGCTTCCACATCTGTTTTTATGACCTACGATTCCGGATTTTTAAAAGAAAATAAAGTAGTTAGCCGATCCACGCGTGCGGTAACGAACTTAACGCATACCAAAGGTATACATTATCCTTCTTCAACCTAAAGTGCATTCACAGCAACCTATCTTTAGTGCTGTGTTTATGTACGTACGTCACCAGATCAGATAATCAGCAAAATCCTTTTTTTAAATACAAAACTAGCGAACCACTTTCATTCTATCAAAATTCACTCTATTGCATTCATCGTGTTCGAGACCGTTGACTCCATGGAGTAATGATTCGAGAGCGAAATGCCAATATCTCACACGAAGCATTTATGTTTCCATTTCCAAACCATTGCCTTAATGATGAAGCGTCATTTTATGTTAGAATTACCACTTTTATTCTTGCCATCAACGCGTGAACCAGATAGCCAAAAACTGGAAATCGTGAGTTATTAGAATTTATTTGTCTGAAATGGCCGATTTGCTTTTCTCTAAACTCACTATTGGTAGGAATGGTCATTTTTTATGGCGGCTAATAACTTTAACCACCACATTACCTTTTTCAGATGGCATTCTTTGATTTTAATCAGAAACTCTATGTTTTTTGCCAGAGTCCATTCCGCTGAATATAATAAGTATTTCAAACTGTGACGTGTTGACACACGTACACAATACGCTTACTTACAGTAATCACGAATTTCGTGATTAAGTCTTTGAGCTTCTACATCATTAGTGAGGTGAAAAGAACGCGAGGAAATCCTGCGTCTGTGGGGAGTATGGAACGAAACTGATGCGAAAGTTCTGTGAAAGGCACCTGATAAACTGCTTGAGTATGCCCTCGGTGAGCAGGATGCCTGCCAAAGAAAGAATGGGGGACAAACGAGCACAGCACGAATTCATTATCATTCTTATACCAAGCGTACTAAACCAGCTCGAAAAAAAACACCGCCGATGGAGTCTACATGTGCATCGACTCAGCAATTTCCACCCAAAACCACGATACACTAATGTAGTGTACATTACAAGGAATCCTCCACAATACCGTCTTCGGGATCCGATTGTTGAGGCCCGCAGGTGTTGCGTGTACGATTTAGCTAATCGAGAGTTTAAGAAATCACTTCGTTAACGGTAACACTAACGGTAACGTTATTTCTTACATTGCAAATGTACGTCAGAAATAGCGTTAGCGTTGGTGGCCACGAAGTGGATGGGACTCGTTAGATTGTACAGCCAGCACAGGAAGAAGGCAGAGAATACCGCCCGTTTCTTTACCAGCAAAGGTCGGACTCCAAGGACACACATTAGATAACAACCATTGTCGAAGGTGAGACAGACAAAAGCATGGTCGGACAAACACAATGAAATTGACAAGTCCACTATTGGCGAGGACTCCCTGATGACACGTCATCTCACCAGCCTATTGAGAGAGAGAAGTCTCTCACCAATGTGACCAAAGGTTCACAAGCTCGCTTATGAATGTTTGATATGACGTACGACAAAGAGGAATCCCCAATCGAAACGAACCTTTCGGACGAACCATAGGTGACCCACCAAACAAAGGAAAGAAGCTGACATGACCGAAGCTTCCAGGAATCACAAAACATATTTCACTCCTCGGTAATGCATAAAGGGAAATCTGCTCGTTATCTTTTTACAGCTGTCGTTGTAATGCCACCGCGAATTTATCTCCAAGGGAAAAAAGGAAGAGGATATCAGTGATTCAAACAGCATCGATTTGGCTAATTGGCTTGAAAGAAACGACAAAGCGATGGTGCTCACACAGCCGCGGTGCGACCCGAATGACGATTAAGCACATTGCCCTGCAGCGATCACGACTTTTCCACAGCCGGTAAAGGGTTTCATGCAGCTTCTCCGGAATGACACAGCGACAACGGAATTCTTTCGATCAACTATTAGAATAATTGTTTCCTGACGTCGAGGTGTTACCTCATGACGTCACACCATCGACGTCGAGGTGTTACCTCATGACGTCACACTCGCTCGAAACTGGCGCAGTTTTTGAATTCAGGGAATTCACCATGGAAAACATCCTTTCTACTCTATTCTGAGTATGGTATGTACGTGTACATCTTGTAACTCAACCACTCTCGTTACTTTAAGTCAGTCTGACATCGTCAACCAAGCGGCAGACATTTCCACCAGAGGACTCATCCTTTTAACATCGGCAATATAACCCAATGCAACCATCTAAAGCCCAATATCCTGCGGGAATTAAGCAGTTCAAACAAACTTGATTCGAATCAAACAATTTGCCAGTAACTCTGATTATATGCATTTGCCACATTTTCAAACACCTCATACGTTTATTTCCGACTGATTTATGTGAATCTAAGGTTTTTCATCGATTATGCAGTGTTTGTTAGGATGGAGTGTTTGTTAGAATGGCTTTTCACCTGTTCCGCCAGGTTCTGAAGTATCAGATTAAATATCATTCACACCATGCGTCAACGTCCTTTTAGCACGTTCCCAACGCAGCTCTTCCTGGCATTTAATTTCTTGAATGGGCAAGCACGTTCATCATCATCGATATTGACTGGTGGTGGTTGTGGACGCCAGAGATTGGATGAGGCACGGATGAAGTAATGCAACGAAGTGTTTGTTACTGAAAAAAGAACTGCTTCCCGTGTAGTTTCTATAGCTCCCGCTTGAAGAAGCAACGGAGTATGCGATACCACTTGAATTCAGATTTGAGAGGAACCCAGAACATGAAATTTCTTAAAAGGTTTCAAATTACAAATGTATACCTGACGATGAAGGAATCCTTGCTT
>NMRB01002185.1:94424-120161 GCA_002633025.1 Notospermus geniculatus | reverse complement strand
TAGCACAATATGAAGGTACCCCCCCCCCCCTAATGTTTTAGAAAAAAATTTGGTTCAACACTATGCAGTACCGAGTCACCATTTTCTGACAGTCACACGGATCGATGGTGCCATCTTTGATGGTCTACCTGCTGCATGGAGACAGGGAGGAACTAGCTGAAACTGGAGGCAACTGATCAGTCGCCGGAAACGGTCCATGTACGCACCCCTGCGACTCACTGGAACCGAGCAATCGCCAGTCGCCGCGAGTTGCACATGTTCAACTTTCTAGCGATATTATATCCAATATTATATCCAATTTCGTTCAGTCGCGGCGATGTACGCGAGCTTGCGACGAATCAGTGCCAGTTTTCCGAACGAAATCGAGTCTCGTCACAACTCGGTTGTCATGTGACTTGTACTCTTACACCCCGTATGTTACCTGAGTTGCTGGCAGTGCTGGGTGGATGTACGCGGTCAGGACATAACGACCTAGTTCGATGCTCCTAGTTTCTCCCGAGTTGCTGAATTTGCGCTGTGCGCAACGCAGTGCCTGTGGGTACATCGCCAGCGACTGATCGGATCTGTTGCTTCCAGTCGCAAGTGCGATGTTCGCTAAGCTTAAGGGACTACTACCAGGAAAGAACAAAACATCAATATATAGCTATGATCTCTATTTTTATTCTACAGACTACATGCATCAGTACAATTAAATGAGAACGAAGCCTAGCCATGCTACATGTGTAAATGTTCATTCCTCATCAGTCTTGCTCTGTGACATGACTTCAGTTCCACGTTGTCGAAGGCTAAGGACAGTCCCGCTATCATCCAGTCGTACAGCACCTGTCTGCTGTAATGAATGAAAACAAAAATCGGTCAGATAATAATGCATGTACTGGTACTACTACAATGCTTTCCTACAGGTTACGCGGAATGAGATGTTAACCCGGTGACAGACTGGCGCGTACGCGGCGCGTCCTGCACGCGTTCCGCGAATCAGATTCTTCGGTAGGTGTTTCGGTCCGTGTTACTGCCTCGCTGATTTGTTGAACGCTCCCGGCGCATTGCTTAGGGTGGCTGCACACCTAACGCGATTCGTTGACGCATGCGACAAAGCCTTTGTTATTTTCCGCCGTACTGCACGCAAACAAAGGATTTGACGCATGCGTTGCCCTATCGCATGCGATTCGCGTAAAGCTGCATTTACCAGACATCCGGAATGCGGATAGGGATGCGGAATCCCCGGCGGAAGTGATATGTTGTATGCGAAAATGCATTGCATTTTCCGCTTTCGCGTTCCGCAATCCGCATTACGAGTGTCAGGTAAACGTAGCTTTAGGTGTGTCCCTACCCTTACGCGCCAGTCTGTCACCATCTTAAAGGACCTGATTATACAGAAAGCGCAGCGACGCGATACGTTTTTTCGCTCACCGCCACAAAAATCGCATCAGTGGGTACAGGCCTTAAGGCCGTTAACCCTTTCGTCAGTTGCGCCAAGCACCTTCTTTTGTTACAGTGAGTCACATTTTTATGAGACACCCTGTACAGCAATTACTGATTACTCCCACGTAGGCCTACCTGTCCCATTCCTGGGGCCGTATTCTAGAACGTTCCTTAACATTAAGGTCCACCTTAAATCTATTGTTTTCGATGGTTTTACAATAGACCTAAGGTCGACCTTAACGTTAAGGAACGTTCTAGAATACGGGTCTTAAACTCAGAATAAATGACTAAATCCTAAGTTGAAGATATCGTAGGCTGTCATTCTTTGCCAGGCTCGTGAGTGGGACAGGTAACTGGACAGGACATAACTGTTTCTGACCACCCCCATTATCTTCAACTAAGGATTTAGTCATTTTTTCCCCGAGTTCAGGAATGGGACAGGTAAGTGGGACTTTAGAGTGTACAGTTGTCATTAGAGTTGTTGTCTATTCGCAACTGTCGCAGTGCCCGGACAGTCGCAGGAAATGTGACAACAAGCATTATGTAATAGGCCTTCAACCATGTCAGGGTTTTCCAGGATTTATTTATTCCTGACCCATGTCCCTGTCGCTCATTTGAATGACGTAAGGACTAGCTATTATGCTTTCTGCTTTCACGTCCCACTTGACCAGTAGATTTAATATAAAGGTCAAGTGTCACAAAAATACACATGCATGCTATCACCAAAGAGGTCCAAAGAAACATAAGATAAGAGGCCTTATTCAGCATCTGCAGAACATTTTATGAAAAAAATGCTGGGAAAAAATGACGAGGTGACTAAATCGAAGGGAAATGCTGTTCTTTTCACATGACCTATTAAAGCAGCCATGAGGCACATGAAAGTGCAGATAGTTAGTGAGGTCCCTCCCTGTCACGGAGGAGGACAGCATGGATTTGAACCCCGGCAGCTGTTTTGACTTTGGCACACCAAGTGTACGAGGCTAACGCAAATAAAACGGGCCTAACTGTTCTTTCAATTCCTGAGATATGGCGCTAGCATGCGCAGTNTCAATCCTAGTAGTGTCACTGCTGTATTCAAGGCGAGCTTGCTCGAAAGCAGTTCATCCACCGTTGCTCGACCCTTCTGGCCATGAGTGCAACTGTTCTGCAACTGTTCAGCAACTGTTGCAAGAACGACTGTCCCTCGAAAGTACAATGGTGTGACTGTTGTACAACTGTCCCTCACGAAGCAGCCAAGTGCAACCAGTTCAATGTGGCAATGGTCATGAAAGCAGACTGTAGGCCCACATCGCAGATTGACAATCAACAATAGGCCAACACCTTCAGGTAAAAATACACTGTTGCTTTGATTCAAAAAGTATTATGTCAGGGTAAATGTGGCTGAAGTCACTGTGTAACATGCACAACCACCCTGACCACGCATGACATTGCCCATTACATAATGCGGGCTGCCACATTTCCTGGGACTTTTTGAGCACTGCGACAGTTGCGAATAGACAACAACTCTATTGGGATCTGGGACAAAAAAATTCGCCATGTGTGTACTTACCGGCTATCATCAGAGGAGTTTGTACTAATCCCAGTCGTCCTCATTGCAAAGTCCCTCTTCTATCAACCGACCGACGGTCGCTCGTAATTCCCTGACGAACCTGGGCACTGACACATTCTTTAATTCAGTTACGATGAAATTCCTCAATGTTGGAGGCAGCAAGTCAGACTGACTGACCTTGTCAATGGCTATGTTGAGGCCTTCTCTCACATACACCGAAAGTGCAGTGTTGTTCATTCCCTCGAAATCACCTTCACAGATCCTCTGTCTGATCACTTGCAGGAATTCTACAAACTCATTGACCTGGCTCACTAAATTGTTTGGCTGATTGACTGTGACGTTCGCACTCTGGCCTGAAAAGTTTGAGACGCATCATAAAGGAATCGAACATAAAGGTTCAAATCACAAATTGAGCATTTTATAAATATGGATAGTAGTGCGGTGTGGTATGTTCTCCCGTAGGATTTTTTTGCTAAAGTTGATTTTTTTACTGTTTTGGCTTCAGTGAGGTTATAACTGCCCAAAAATGAAGGGGTGCAAATTTTCCGACCCTTCCCTCACTTCCTGGGCGACACCAATGGATACAACGACTGAGGTTTGTACAGGAGAATGGGACCCGATGTACAGCTAACTTTTGAACGGTTGGACTTACACCCCATAAATGTATTACCAACAGATAAAAACATGGTGCGTCTGAATCAGATAGGCATATTCTTAATTGTTTTTAGTCGTTATGTAATGAGAGATGACGTTTTTCATATAAATTAACACAAAATGAGTCGAAATGCATAAAACACCATTTCCTAATTACGTAAACCGCTTAAAAACGCCAAGAATAGGCTTATTTGATTCCGAGGCACCATATTTCTATCTGTTGGTAATACATTTATGGGGTGTAAATCCAACCATTTGAAAGTTAGCTGTACATTGTTTCCCATTCTCCTGTACAAAGCTCAGTTGTTGCGTCCATTGATGTCCAATAGTAAAGTCAGTTCGCAAAATTGGGGGACGCCCCGCAAAGAGGTTAGTGGTCAGAAAATTTGCACCCCATCAATTTCTGATGGTTTGGACCCTAAAGTACCTAGAACTGCAAAAAAATCAACTTTAGCACAAAAATCCTACGGGAGCTGCTTTGTTGACAGACCACACCGCACTATAGTGTCCGTTTAAAGCATGACTATGTGACCCGTTACAGCAAAACTAGGCGCATGTCGCTCAAAAGGTGAGCGTCAACGAACTAAGATGACACCAGGAGAGAATGGAAGAAATAGATTGTTTCGGATTTCCCAATAGGCAGACAATATTGAAACTGACAAACATTTGGTCTCAACCTGCCAAGCTGAGAGCGACATGCGCCTGACTTTGCTGTGACGGGTCACATATGCGTTAGGTGACTCTGTCCCTCCACACCTTGATAAGACTGGTGTCCTGTCCAGTCTGTATATAGCCAGTGGTAACACCGAAGTTGGATTGATACTTTGTCGAAACCTAAAGAGCACCGCACACGAGCGACAATTTTGACCGATTTGTCGGCCGACTTGGCTTCCGACCACCAAAGCGACAAGATTTGGCGCTTCTGATTGGCTGATGTCTAGTCGCGCCACCAGTCTCGTAGGCGGTCGCCCAGATTTTGTCGCTCGTGTGCAGTGCCCTTTAACTGACGAAAATGGCTGCCATACTACTCATCACTTGAGAAGTTCAACGCACTGTTCTAGCGTGGAGTACCCTTCATATGGTAAGGTAGCATGCTTCAACTCATTCTAATATATGTAGCAACAGTCTCAACGCCTAAAGGTAACTTAGATAATTCAAATAGGTAGATTTTAACAGTCTTGTCGAGCATGCATTAAACAAAAACCTGGTCAACCTCACCACCATGAATTAGCTCTGTGTGTAAATGGTGTACATCGACCGTGTGTATAAAGCTACGAACGAGGTCACCATAAATGAGATGCACTACGACGGCGTCACGAAATTCAGCTTTGGATGCATAGCATGGCGCTTTAAACCACAACAGCTTTGCATTCTGTCTCATCCATATGATATGCAAGACCCGTCTGCATGTTTACTGCCAATTTTGTTGAACTCAGACTAGTTGATCTTATGGTGCAAAAGGACTGAATTAATGAGAACCCAACGAACTATGAGAGCGCAGGGTCATCAGTGTACATGTACATTTGAATAGGCTAACGTTCATTTGCACATGGAAGACTATTTGTGCTGAAAATAGCTCTGCTGTCCTTAGAAATGCAACTCAAGGCGTCAAGTTGACAGATTCATGTACCCCACTACCATAAAACTAGTGGAAGCTCCTGCCTATTACGTAAAGCCAAAACTCAGGCTGTGAGAGACATCTGGTGGCAAAACATGAAGTGTATCCCTCAGTTACTACATCGTTCGCAGTTAAGCCTTCGTTTTTGACTCCTTTATGGACGCATACAATACAGGGATAGAACAAGATGTCGAGGTCAAACCAGGTAACTTCAGAATCTTGGTTTCTCCAGATCCTGATGGAGAAAAAAAATAGTTCATCAAAAAGCGGCCCGCTCCGGCCTATTATGAGCTATGTTGTCATTTCTACTTCACAATGAATGAGCAAAATCAAGTCATGGAAGGTAGTGGTCATATGGTCAATTTCTTACATAGGGTCAATTTTCAACACGGTCCATTGGTGACACTCCATTGAATGTTGTGTGATAAAAACAGACGAAGTGCACCAAAATGAAGTGAAACAGGTGTAACGTTTTTCAGTGTGGCCGTTTTTCTGTGTGATTCCCATTGTTCGGAACACACTGGGAAACGGACTCGCTGTTTCGCTCTGTGTTGCCCATTGTCAAGTCGCCGCTTATTCTGTCAATCTATTGTATTGTCACACTAGCAACGTTACACCGGCACCATTATGTTTCATTTAAACATGAATTGTCCTATCAACTGAGTGAGGCCTATTACCACAGGCACACGTCAACACACAAAAACTATTGAATTGCCATTTATTCTGATCTGTTCAAAGACCAATGACAGCAAGGGACTGTGTCAAAGGTGTGTCTGGCATATAAGTGGTTAAAAATCACATTTCTAATTAGAATAATTGAAAATTAAAGATATGATATGAAAGCCCTCGATGAGAGCAAAACACTGCTGTAACAATTTTCAGTAAAAACCTGCAAATAAGAAAGTAGTCAAAAACACGACTTCACAAAATTCCTCCTATCAAAAGTGATTTCACCGGATTTCCTGGACTTTGATATCATCATATAGCCAGGAAAATTCGCTATCGCATATACCGGTATTAGGCTCACTTTCCTACATTGCATTGGTTTGGATATATTAAAGAAAAACTGTTGTCCATTTACTTTTTTCCATGAGTGTACATGTACACTCTTGATCATAAGTAAATCCGCACCAGATATTCTTGATTTACTCTATAACTACTAATTATTTTTCCCCAATTTTTGAACATGTGAAAGCCACATGCACTGTGTAACACATCCCGCTTCAATTATTCAAATCGGCCAACATCCCTGTCTTTCACAGCAGTTCAACGAGGGCAGGGTGGTTTGGAGGGTTCACCAAGTTTTCATCAATCTTTTCACCTGCACAACCTTCAGCCTTGGCCATTAAGCGACAGTCCAGTAAAAATTTTCCAAAAATATGTCAAGATCTCGCCAAAAATTACATTTTTGTCCAATATCGCAGCACATGCTTGGCAACCAGTGAACCCAACTATGAGATGGTCCCTTAGACATGTCCCCAATCAATGCCCTGAATTGAATGTTGGCTAGCTGAACAGGCCAATTGTTATTCAAAATCACTGTGGCTGGAGTAACACCAACCACAACAGATCAATTTCATGCATTCAATCATAGTTCAATTCAAAATGCCCGGCCACCAAAACACAATATACAGCGTCCCGTGTGCATAGTATGGCGAGGGGGCATCTCGTTGTTGAGTTCACTGGGTTGCCAAGGAAGTGGTGAAGTTTTGGACAAAAATGCATTTTCTGGCGAGATCGTGATATATTTTTGAAAAATGTTCTCTGGTCTGTTGCTTAATGACCAAGGCTGCAGGTTGTGCAGGTGAAACGTTTGATGAAAACTTCAGTTGGTGAAACCTCCAAACCACCCTGCCCTCTTTGAACTGCTGTGGAAGACAAGAATGTTCATCGATTTGAAAATTTCATACGGGATGGGTTAGACAGTGCATGTGGCTTTCACTTGCCCAAAAATTGGGAAAATATAATGAGTAATATATCGAGTAATTCAAGAATATCTGGTGCGGATTTACTTATGATCAAGAGTGTACGGTATCTAAAAAGATGACAATTAGCCTATTCGTCGTTCTCGCTATGTTTCCCAGTTAGGCCTATTTCACCAGTGAAATTACTTACCGAGGCAGCACGTTGCCATGACAAGCACAAGGAAGAGGCCAATGAACGCCCTCATCATCATGACTCAACTGGAAGATCAAACGATTTAGTTTAAAATTGGAATCAAATTATGTATAGAACAGTATAGAACTAAACATTGTAGAACTTGTAGAATAGCCAACCAAGCAGGGACATGACAGGAATTATCAGGATAGAATGGCAGAAAACGTACCTTTTGGTTCGAGTTGGTGAAATCTTCAAAGACGGAAAGCAGATTTGCACTGCAAGTCAGAATGATGCCCAAGGACAGTTTTCAGGGGATTATAAGGAATAATCATGGTCCTTGTCACGGGGGCTGTGAAAACAAACGGGTTTACGTCTATTGTTTGATGTGAAGGTGATGTTGGTTTAGGGGACTGTGTCTCACGCTTCGGTGGTTGAAAACCCCTGCGTGGACGACAATTGACACCGTCGTAGGTGTCAGTTACATACGGTAAAAATTCACCTGGACATTCGACAAACAGAGACGACCCTGCTTCACATCGGATGAATTGTAGAACAAACCCAGCCGGACCACGTGTCGGGCCTGAGTGTACTCAAAGTCACTTCACCGAAGGCCGCCCTGTCATATTGACTTAGCTGGTGGAGGCAAGTTGCTTGTCGTAGGTTGCTGACTCCTAAATCAATTACACCACGGATCTGCAATGTTTTGGAAAATTTTCATCTACAAAATCTTCCAGTACCTGCATGGATGGATGTCGCCATCAGAAATGTTTCAAAAATTGAATTCGTAACTTAAAAATGGCAACTTTGATGATATTTTGGCACTCTGCATTTAAAGATAATGTATCACGACTTCATTGTTTACACTCAATGTTTGTAAACATGGATGTTTACATTATGTTATTTCGGACGTTTTGGACATACCGACCAACCAAATTGGATACGTTCGGTATCAAACGAATTTCTAGAGGGGCATGCCACCAACAAATTACTCATAAGACAAAGAAAGACTGGATATAACAAACAAAATGTAAATAAACAATGATTTTCGTGGCCCGCGAAAATACCCGTGATACATTAGCTTTAAGTCCAGTGAAGAGCACTCTGAGGTGACCTCTCATGCTTTACTAGGTAGACATTCTTCCACCCTCATGCCATGCACTTCCTAAAAGATGAATGCAGATCAGTTTGAACCATTCAATCAGGATGTCGATTATGAAACTGATGGACTCCGAGAAAACCACTAAGGCAAACCATACAAATCCGAAGCTTAAAGGGAGACTCCACGCATTGTGTGAAATTCAGAATTTTTGAAATATCGTCAATACATGTACATTCAAATTCATTGATATCTGCAACATGTCAGATTTTTTTTTTAATCAGAAAACTCATCATTTTAAGTGTTTTAATTGGATCCCAAGAGGACCATTGCACAGCACGTGTTGTCATCAGTGCTCAATGCATATTTATGAAGGAACAATCAATAGGATGAGGCAGTCACAGTATTAGCTCACTCACTACAAAGGTCGTCAGCCTATTAACACTAGTGACATCACACTTCATGGCATTAAGGCGGTGACAGACTGGCGCGTAAGCAACGCGTCTGAAAGCGTTCAACCAATCAGGTAGGCGGTAACAAGGACCGAAATACCTACCGAAGAATCTGATTGGCGGAACGCCTGCAGGACGCGCCGCGTACGCGCCAGTCTGTCACCGGCTTTAGTCTTTATGGATTGATAAAAATTAAACAGCTTACAATGAGTGGAGACTCCCTTTATGTCATGAATTACACTGAAAATAAATGTCCAGTTACAAACTAATTCCTCTCTATTTTCCTTTGCTTGTCGCAGTTGTTGTTAAAGCGAATCAAAAGCGAAAAAAATTGATTTAGAAATAGAATTTGAAAGGGGACGAATTTTCGGGGAAAAAGGTAAACAAACTTCTACAGAATGTCAACAAAAGAAATTTTCGTGCATTCTGATTGGCTGAATTTTCTGTTTACAAACACCATCCAAATGTAAACAAAATCCGCTTTCGATTCGCTTTAACCAATAGAATCTGATCAGGCCCTATTCAACATAATCAATGAGTGCAAATTGACCCATAAAGGACTACAGGAAATGGCTGATTGGATTTTTGTAAATAGGAACCTAGTAAAGCTAGAGGGCTCATCTCAGAGTGCTGTTCACTGGACTTGAAAGCAGAGTGCAAAAACCCCAACAACGATGCCATATTTAAGTTAAAAACCAGGTGAAAATTTTCAGGAGCTGCGGAGTTTCCGAAAACCTCAATCTGACCGGCAAACTAGGAAAAACTGTAAATCCCACGTCAGCGTATTGACTAGACAAATCATTACGCCAAATGATGGACAAATGATCTAACTATCACGCATCAAAAAATGGTGTAAAAATGCCGGGCGATCATGGAGAAATTTACAAATATCCGGTGGTTAATAACTTCTGGCCGAGATTGTACATATCAGTTATGAGCAATCTGGGTCAAGTCATTCCCGAGTTATAGGACTTTGATGATGTTTTTTGAGTTATGCCACCTAGCGGCCACATTGGATGTCCAATCGGGCCGAACCTTCACATGAACATAAAGTTCATCCAGCGGGAGCCACATAGCATTTTCGAGCGCTTTGGGTCACGTCGTTCCTGAGTTACAGCACTTTGACCTCTGTGACTTTGAAAAAGTGGTCAAATCAAAAACCCCTTATATGTATATGTTAGGTATCCTAATTAGATACACCTACGATAAAAGTTTCAGATCAATAGCCCCAGTGGTTACGAAACGGACGACGACGACGGACAGCGCTTGATGACTACAGCTCACAGGTGAGCTAAAAATGTTGAATGAAATCCTGCAAATAAAAACGTACCGGTAGTGAAAAACATGCCTTTACAAAATCCCTTCTGTATGGGCGGTTATCAGTGCAAAAAAGGGACGTCGAAACGAGAACAGAGAGGTTGCGAAACGAGAACAAACTACCATGTAGAAAGTGTGTATGTTGTGAAACGAGAACAAACAACCATGCAGGAGACACTTTTTCTGTACGACGAAGAAATTGTTTTGCATAAAGAATATGTCTTTAATACATCATAACATGTCTTGCATGGAGGAAATTTTTATGTTGTTGACCACAAACAGTCTACGAGACGAAACGAAGACAGCATACACCACGAAAAGACTTTGCGAGACGNAAAAAGATGACAAATAGCCTATTCGTCGTTCTCCCTATGTTTCGCAGTTAGGCCTATTTCACTAGTGTAGTTACTTACCGAGGCAGCACGTTGCCATGACAAGCACAAGGAATAGGCCAATGAACGCCTTCATCATCATGACTCAACTGGAAGATCAAACGAGTTAGTTTCAAATTATACCACGGAAATTAGAAGCAAATTATGTATAGAGCAGTATAGAACAAAACATTGTACTGGGCCTCCATCGAAATAACTGATCACCCTGTTGTCAATTACTAACCAATGCTCGAGTAATACCGCGTCACTTTCTGAGACTTATATAAGAACAAGGCGCAGGTCTTGAATTCCTCTACAAATGAGCTCTCAAAAAACAGAAAATTCACAAACGTGATCGAGTTTGTATGAATATATTGTGGACTGGTTCGTATTCAACTAGGATGCTGTATCATTCGTTTTCTACTCCGAGGATTCTTACATGGTGAAATATGTACTTAACTTTTTCTGACGACAACAGCTTCCTCACAAATGATTATTTGGCAAATAGAAAGATAGGAAGGCGTGCACTGATATTTTGTCTAAAGCATGTGGCCATCAAATAAAATTTCTCATTTCTGATATTTCTAATATCGGTGGGCTTAGATATACGAAAGAAAGCTATGCATTCAATTTCCTTTGTGTACAAATTTGTTATTTGAAATGCAAATGAGCAAGCAATGATGCAACGTTCTTATTGCCTTTTAACGATGTTAACACCTAAGAAACACGTAAGACATATTACTGCATCGTTAAGAACCTAAAGAGGCTATGAAACCATTTCGATGGAAGGATTCAAAAGCCTGAAACAGCCGTGTGTAGAACTTGTAGAATAGCCAACCAAGCAGGGACATGACAGAAATTATAAGGATAGAATGGCAGAAAACGTACATTTTGATTCGTGAAATCTACGAAGACCGAAAGCAGATTTGCGCTGCAAGTCAGAATGATGCCTAGGGATAGTTTTCAGGGGATTATAAGGAATAATTATGTTCCTTGTCACGAGGGCTGTGAAAACAAACGTGTTTACGTCTATTGTTTGGTGTGAAAGTGATGTTGGTTTAGGGGACTGTGTCTCACGCTTCGGTGTTTGAAAATGCCCGCATGGATGACAATTGACACCGTTGTAGGTGTAAGTTACATACGGTAAAAATTCACCTGGACATTCGACAAACAGAGACGACCCTGCTTCACTTCGGATGAATTGTAGAACAAACCCAGCTGGACCACGTGTCGGGCCTGAGTGTACTCAAAGTCACTTCACCGAAGGCCGCCCTGTCATATTGACTTAGCTGGTGGAGGGAAGTTGCTTGTCGTAGGTTGCTGACTCCTAAATCAATTACGCCAAGGATCTGCAATGTTTTGGAAAATTTTCATCTACAAAATCTTCCAGTACCTGCATGGATGGATGTCGCCATCAGAAATGTTCCAAAAATTGAATTCTTAACTTAAAAATGGCAACTTTGATGATATTTTGGCACTCTGCATTTAAAGATAATGTATCACGACTTCATTGTTTACACTCAATGTTTGTAAACATGGATGTTTACATTATGTTATTTCGGACGTTTTGGACATACCAACCCACCAAATTGGATACGTTCGGTATCAAACGAATTTCTAGAGGGACATGCCACCAACAAATTACTCATAAGACAAAGAAAGACTGGATATAACAAACAAAATGTAAATAAACAATGATTTTCGTGGCCCGCGAAAATACCCGTGATACATTAGCTGTAAGTCCAGTGAAGAGCACTCTGAGGTGACCTCTCATGCTTTACTAGGTAGACATTCTTCCACCCTCATGCCATGCACTTCCTAAAAGATGAATGCAGATCAGTTTCAACCATTCAATCAGGATGTCGATTATGAAACTGGTGGACTCTGAGAAAACCACTAAAGCAAACCATACAAATCCGAAGCTTAAAGGGAGACTCCACGCATTGTGTGAAATTCTGAATTTTTGAAATATCGTTAATACATTCAAATTCATTGATATCTGCAACATGTCAGATTTTTTTTTTAAATCAGCAAACTCATCATTTTAAGAGTTTTAATTGAATCCCAAGGGGACCATTGCACAGCACGTGTTGTCATATGTGCTCAATGCATATTTATGAAGGAACAACCAATTGGATTAGGCAGTCACAGTATTAGCTCACTCACTACAAGGTCGTCAGCCTATTAACACAGGTGACATCACAATTCATGGCATTAGTCTCTATGGATTGATAAAAATTCAAAAGCTTACAATGAGTGGAGTCTCCCTTTAAGTCATGAATTACAGTGAAAATAAATGTCCAGTTACAAACTAATACCTCTCTACTTTCCTTTGCTTGTCGCAGTTGTTGTTAACCAAAGACCTGAATCTGATCAGCCTCATTTCAACATAATCAATGAGTGCAAATTGACCCATAAAAGGACTACAGGAAAGGGCTGATTGGATTTTTGTAAATAGGAACCTAGTAAAGCTAGAGGGCTCATCTCAGAGTGCTGTTCACTGGACTTGAAAGCAGAGTGCAAAAAACCCAACAATGTTGCCATATTTAAGTTAAAAATCAAACATTTTGAAAATTTTGGTTGGTGACATCCATCTATGCAGACATTGGAAGACTTTACAGGTCGAAAATCTCAATCTGACTGGCAAACTAGGAAAAACTGTAAATCCCAAGCCAGCGTATTGACCAGAAAAATCATTACGCCAAATGATGGACAAATGATCTAACTATCACGCATCAAAATTGGTGTAAAAATACCTGGCGATCACGGAGAAATTTACAAATATCCGGTGGTTAATAACCTCTGACCGAGATTGTACATATCAGTTATGAGCAATCTGGGTCAAGTCATTCCCGAGTTACAGGACTTTGATGATGTTTTTTGGGTTATGCCACCTGGCGGCCATATTGGATGTCCGATCGGGCCGAACCTTCACATGAACATAAAGTTCATCCAGCGGGAGCCACATAGCATTTTCGAGCGCTTTGGGTCACGTCGTTCCTGAGTTCCAGCACTTTGACCTCTGTGACTTTGAGAAAGTGGTCAAATCAAAAACCCCTTATATGTATATGTTAGGTATCCTAATTAGATACACCTACGATAAACGTTTCAGATCAATAGCCCCAGTGGTTACGAAACGTGCCCTGCTAAGGACGACGACGACGGACAGCGCTTGATGACTATAGCTCACAGGTGAGCTAAAAATTTTGAATGAAATCCTGCAAATAAAAACGTACCGGTAGTGAAAAACATGCCTTTACAAAATTCCTTCTGTCAAATGCGGCTTTCAGCGGAATTTTTCGATGCTGATACCATTAGATAGCCAGAAAAACTAGCTACTAGTTGGGACCAATTTTCTGTATCCCATTGGTTTGGAGATATTCAAGAAAAACTGCTGTCCATTTACTTTTTTCCATGAGTGTACATAAAACAAGTCGGGAACCATTGACATCGTCAGGATGTTATCTTGTTTCAATAAAATGAAAAGATTCGTTGCAGAATTAGAAGTTGCAGTGCTAGGTGCCCCGCCAGGTGCACAGTGATATTGTATTGATGGAAGTATCAGTGCATCGCAGCAGTCAAACCTGCCCTCTTTATCATAGCGAATTGACATAGGCATGTTACACCAAACCGAAGTATAAAACATCTCAATCACGGTCAGTAGAAACCATCGCTGTGATGTGCTGTCGCCATTCGGCGATTCCGGAGATAAGTGCGGCTCGATCGTCATAAGGGACCGTCTCAAAAATACCTTGAAGCCAAAGAAGTGCAATTTTGTTCCCTTCTCTCTTGACCACCTCCCCCCTCAGAAGTAAACTTTCGGCATCTAATTGGCTTCACTCATGGGTGGTATTACACAAGTCTTATTAAAGATGTTGGGTAAGAAGAAAGGGACTATAAATGTAGTTTTTTTTTTCATTATTTCTCTATTTTGAAGAAAGACGTAATTGTACTTTTTTAGAAATTCCATGGAGCCAATTTTTTATCAAGAAGTGAAATGGTGACCATGAAAAAAAGTTAGCCACCACCTCCCCCCTTGTGAAAAATATTACACTTCTTCCGCTTCAAGGCATATCAAGAAATTTGTCTCATTACGCCCCAAATCGACGACAGGCGGCGCTGTCCCAATGCATTAACTGACTTTTAGGACCGTCTTTTGCGCATAAAATGCTCCTTAGATGTAAACTCGCTACATGAAAACGATGGGTAAAATTCCCAATCTCTAGTAAAAAGCCTTTAGAATTCAGTGGGCTGTCATAGAATGCCATGGAGTAAATGGTTTTCTTGCCAATGAAGAGATTTGTTGCGACAACGCCACGAAAATAAATGGAAACAGAGGTCAATTCGCTCCACAGAACAGGGGTTTCCCAACAATATCAGCCTGCCGTATGTTTCCTATGATAGAAATGTAGCCGGTAAAAACGCCATCCATAAGGTGTGACATTTAAAAATCAAATCAGCTTATCCCTGTTGTGATCGGTCAATCAGATTGACTGCCTTCTTTGTTTAAACATTTTGACATGTTTATCATGTTGAGGTTTGGCATGCGTTACCGCTATTCATGCACGTTCTCCTATTAATTTTCATAACAATGTAAAATGCCAGCGGTTACTGAGGTCTGTTTCCTCTGCCTGGAAATGGACTAGCCACTGTCGTCTGTGTGACGTCGCGATTCTTTAAAAAGCACCAGGACGCTATTTATAGCTCTGTGGCCAAATGGGACATTTGAATAGAAATTTCTTGATATGCATAAGCTTTAAAATACATTATGATAATGTAAGGTCCATTTCCAGATATTTGCAAATTTTTCGACCCCAACCGGGGTCTTCTTCAGGCTGGCACCTTTCCACACTAGATTTCAGAAAAGATTTTCTGAAATCTAGTGTGGAAAAGTGCCAGCCTGAAGAAGCCCCGGTTGGGGTCGAAAATTTGCAAATATCTGGGAATGGACTTTATATACATTATCATATTGTGTGTCGATTTTTGTGCTCGCCTTCTTTTTGGCTTTAAAATACAGAAGTTTAAAATTGTTTGGAAGTACTTGACTTCTTGGAGTCTAAAAATCAGAAGTATTTTGACTTCTGTGACTTCCAAACTCCCTCTAACTAAAACCCCTGCATCTACTTCAGAGAATCAAGGCCTAGTCTTCAGCACACATTGAAAAAACTGCAGGCAGATCTCTATGTATTCAGATGGGTACATACATGTAGTTATTATGCCCAGAATGGAATAGTTATTTTTGCTGAAACGGAACAGAAATGAAAATGAGCCAATCTAAATATTCCACCATATTATATATAGATAGCAACAGAACGCGTGATTGAACCAGTTTTGTCAACAAGATTTACCCTTCGGTTCTCCACCCACTCTGCCATTACGCCCGTCTATAGTCAACATTTTCAACGCAACTCCACGTTTCACAAGAATGGTGGAGAACAGAAGGGGTGGTCATTTTAGTAATGAGAAGTTGTAATTATGCCGCTATTCTCAACTCTATAAATCAAATCTTTTATTTAATAATTCACGAATATATTATTTTAAAAAACCTGAAAGCTTCATTGCCGATAATTTCACTGTTTTATACTTCATTCTATGGTTTCGTTCCGGTTTTAGGGTCATTCCGCATTTTCATTTCTTTTCCGTTCCGTCAAAAATATCTATTCCGTTACGGGGAGATAATAACTACCCGTATTCAGATGGAGCATAGTACATTTCACACTACACTAACGTCGGCGGACGTAAGCACTTTCTGAATTGCATACAGTGTGGCGTTGAGTCTAACCCTATTATAAATTCAAGTTCTTCCCGGCACTGATTCAGCAACTCTTTTGCAGAAACTTCCTGATGTCCCTGACCTCCAAGCGATCGACAATGACAGGACAAAACTCCGTACGCAGCTGCGGGCCGTGTCTAAGAAGGTGTCGGAGCTTGTTCTGGAGAATCATCCTGCTTACGCTGCTGAGTTAAATCGGGTGATGGAGTTACAACAGTCGTTACAGACTGCAAGTGTAGTGTGTGCAAATGGAAGGAGGTAATGTTTCCCTGGAAATCTTCCCTACTACATGTACTTTGTTGAAAAGCCCTGATGCCCTAGTGGTTATCATCATGTCCGCTCAGCAAGCGGCAGGTCCCAGTGTAACGTTTTTCAGTGTGGCCCGTGTGCCAGTGTGACATTTCAATAGATTGACGGAATAAGCCATGACTTGACATTGTTGGGCGACACACAGAGAAACAGCGAGTCCGTTTCTCAGTGTGTTCCGAATAATGGAAGTCACACAGAAAAACGGCCACACTGAAAAACGTTACACCGGCTTCAAATCCAGCCCAGGCCATATGGGATTTCATTCCCGGCTCTTCACGTCCGTCGCATGGACAGTAAGCCTTGGTGCCTTGTACCTTGTTTTTTGCAAGGGCAAGTAAAAGACCCATCCAAGTGAGGAACATGAGTAGCTTGAGATGGCCTCCTCCGTACTTACCAGGGCCAATAATGCTATGGCGTCGGCCCTGACGGAAAAATCAAATACAAATGCTTTGTTGTACCATTTTCACTGATCCCTTAAGGTACTGTCACACTGAAGTAGTTCTCAAAACGTCCTGTCCTAAAAAAATAGTAAAACGGGTTAGAACGTGCAACGTTGACCAGATAATGCCTCGGAGTTCTGGAGCACCCTTCCCGTCCGAGCTCCTCCAAGAAGTTCATAAAAAGACTGTAAAAAGTTGCCACTACGTCCACTCCGTTCGCACACAGTTTGAGCCCGTTCGGCAACATTTTCAAGAACGTACTGAGTACTAGCTCAGTGTGATGGGGCATTACTCAAGGTTAACTGTCTTGTATTGACTTACTGTTCATTCCACATCCCAGTGGCGCAAGGTTTTCAGCCGATATCTCCGCAACGGCTGGGTCAAATTCAACATACCATACATCAATAGACTTGTCTTTCTTGCCGGTATCTTTCTGCTATCTTCATTTTTCGCGTAAGGCCGACATAACGGATCCCTTTCTCGAAACCCAGTTCATTTTGCTATGCTGTTCAGTGCAGTTTACAGGTGCCCGATGCATTGCATCATTTCAAAATGGCCACCATTACGGTCGTGAACACGAACTGTGATTTGTGAAAGAACTTTTTTCTGTCACGTTTTTCGGGAAAATTGCAGTGATGATGGCTGTAGCGCCAAAAAAGACAAATTGATTGATGTATGGTATGTCAAGACAAGTCGATTGACGTATGTTTCATCAAAATCGGCCCAGGCGTTGCGGAGCTATCGTTGATAAACCTCGCACCACTGGGATGTGGAATGAACTGTAGGCGTATTTTATTTCTAGATATCTGTCAAATGCCAAAGAAGATTTCACGACAGCGAGTCTGAGTTTGCTTGCGAACTTCAGGAAAAGACAGCAGTTGGTTGGACTCCTGAAGTCATTGAAGACGATTAAAACACTGGTAGGTGAAAGGGGGTGAAATAGAAATGGGTTTCTAAGGTGAAAGAAAAATTAGAAAAAAAAATTACACAGGGGAGCGCGGTGGCATAATGGTTAGGGCTGTGGACTCGTGATCTGAAGGTCGCGGGTTCGATCCCCGGCCGTGCCACTCTGTAACTCTCAACTGGCCTGAAATGTCCATCGTGTGCGCTATATTGTGGCTGCCCTTTGGTTTCTACAGAAAGGTTTCTGAATCATAGGCTGGGGTAATAATGTGTGAAGCGCTTAGAGAGCGTAATACGCTATGAAGCGCTACATAAGAACTCATCATTATTATTATTTAAACGGGTTAATACCGTATATCTTCATGCAACATCCAGGTATTTAGAGGATCGCTTGTCTTGGCATATATTTCCTTTAAAGAAATTGTCCATTCAAAAAAATTTTTTTTCTTCAAAGCAAAGAACAGATGTTCGTCTACGAGAAATGTTGGAAGAAGAGGACTATCCCGGGGCCATACAGTTATGTTTAGAGTGTCAGAAAGCTGCTAGTACATTCAGACACTTCCACTGCATCAGGTAAGGTGAAGTGTGAAGCTTAGGAACTTGTTTAAAGCCACACTGTATTGAATTGAGAAAGTCCTTACGTCCTCCAACATTAGTCATAGTGTAGCAGGGGTTTAGATAATGTGCGTATTTGTGTAAATACGCAAATCTTGTTGGAAATCTTAGTGAAAAACTCAAGTGAAATCTTGCACAAGACGTGACATACGCAGCTCTAGGAAAATTCGTCCCCAGAAAATTTGTCCCAAGAAAATTTGTCCCCGGAAAATTGGTCTCCGGAAAACTCGTCCCTGAGGTAAATTCGTCCCTGAGGAAAATTCGTCCCCAGAAAATTCGTCCCCAGAAAATTTGTCCCCAAGGAAAATTCGTCCCTGAGGTAAATTCGTCCCTGAGAAAAATTTGTCCCAAAGACCTCAAGTTTTCTATTAATTATTATGTACACCAGGGTGTCTACAGCATGTGGGGCACCAAATTTAAGACCCCCAGAAATACTTTAAAAGTTTTGAGTTTTGAGGTTTTTTTGGTTTCACAAAATTTTTCCTCAAATACGTGTATTAAGGGTAAACGGGGGGTCACTCCCCATAAAGTGTGTTGCACATCAGCGTACCAAAAATTGCAGGTAAAGGGGTGTTTTTCGATCCGCATCGGTGGGTCCCGCGCGGAGCCGAAAGAAATTCAAGATTCAAGAAAATTCAAAATTCAAGAAATTCAGTACCACAAAGCCAAAGGTAGTTCCAAAGGATGATGGAGCCATATCAGAATGACCAAGATGCCCCCCCCCCCAATTTATAGGAACCATATTAATGTGGGTCTTAATATTTGTGTGTCTTAATGTTCAGGTGGAGGACTTCCTTGGGGATGAATTTCGGGGATGAATTTTCCTTTGGGACTAATTTTCCAGGGACGAATTTTCTGGGGACGAATTTTCCCAGGGGACCAATTTTCTGGGGACGAATTTTCCCAGGGGACGAATTTTCCTTGGGGACAAATTTTCCCTGGGGACAAATTTTCTGGGGACAAATTTTCCTCAGGGACGAATTTTCTTTCGGGACGAATTATCCGGGACGAATTTTCCAGGGACGAATTACCCGGGGACGAATTTTCCTGTAACCGACATACGCACGCCAAACGAGCCCCAGAAGTGGACCGTATACACTATGATACTTTATGATCTGTCAAATACGCAAGCAATTGAAAGCTGTCTATTTAGAAGCACGAATAAAGTTCCACAGTCAGCATGCAAATGTGATGCGATTGCTGCCATTTCCAATGCAGGCATGACGTCAGAATCTCTCCAAGTCTCACTACACAGTTTTGGTGAGCTGTCACTAACACAGTTATGGCGTATCCTGCTACCAGAGTCTGTCTAACTTGTCAGACCCCCCTCCAGCTTCACCCTTCAGACTCGATCAATTTTGCTCCCCTACGCCATAAAAGCTAGCTACGCCCCTGTACCATTGAATTTGATGACTTGATTGCTGTGGTTTATCCCTGTGATCAATATCAGTTCTCTCCCCTTGATAAGAACTCAAAAATGTTTCGTCCCTTGCAGTGAACTAAGTTCTAAACTGAAGGATACGTTAGAGATGATAGAAGAGGCACTGGATGTCGCCCTCTCAAAAACGTGTAACAATTTTGACACTCGCCATTATGAGAAGGTACAGACAGCCTACAGGTTGTTGGGGAAAACTCAGGTATGGTATCCACTCTTAAGCCTAGTCTACACTACCCGTCGGTGGACCGCGAACCGCGAGCACGGGCTGTTCGCGGTGAACCATCGTGAATAGCCCGTGTTCGCGGTTCAACTGCAAATAGCCCGTGAATGTGTCTACACCTGGTCAGTACTTGCGGCTATTCCCTGCCCTCCTATAGAGGTTTCCCACGTGACGTCATAGCTCAAAATCTCCGCCATTTTGGCCATCAAATGACGCAACGTCACAGCATCAACAGAGCGTTCAGCACACAGTTTTAATGTTGTCGGCAGTCATCGGCCTCTTCTTCAGCAAGCCGTATGGACGATTCGCTTTGTTTTCAACATGGTTTTCACACCAGGGGCCCTATTCACAAAAGTCTCGCAGGCGTTGCGATATCGCAACAGTCTGGTATCGACCTCGCAAATTTTCCAGCCGTATTCACAAAAGCCTCGCATTTTTGCGATAACGCAGAGATCTCACAAACTATCTCGCAAATCGGCTAATATTTGCGAGAGCTCGGGAGCTCCCTCAAAGGTCTCGCAACGCGATTCAGCATCATGGCGGTGGTGAATTTTGTGCTAGATGCCGAGCAAAATAATAGATTGAACCGGAGGCCTCGAATTTTNATTGAGCCACGTACCATGAGGTCGCATGCTTTTCCTGCCACTCTTCAAGTACTGTGTGCACTCAGATACTTCCAAATCGTCAGTGGGGACATCGTTGGAATAGGCCTAAGTCGGCCCTCTGTGAGCAGAATTGTCGAATCGTTGGTCTACAACACTTTGCGCAAAAGCACCCAAATCTCGCAGGTGTTGCGATATCGGAAGTGCCGCGTACAGACAGTGGTGAGAGGGCTCCTAGTACAGTCATCCCACGTGTGTGACATACATGTAATTCAATCTCGCAGTTGATGCGAGGTCACGCAACATGCGAAAGAGATGAGAGAGCGTTAGTGAATACCACGTATCGCAAGCTAAGAGGTCTCTTATTGCCCTCGCAAGTATCCTCGCACGGGACTGCGAGAACGCAAAGTTGCGAGACTTTTGTGAATAACCCCCCAGACCAACTACTTATGCTCAGAAACTGTGAGAGGTAAAGTGATTTGTTGAGTTGAATGCTCCCAGTGGTCTGTACGGGCCGCTGAATGTTCGAACCGAGAACAAGATGGCAGCCTCCATGGCTACATTTTGACGGCCAGTATGGCGGCTGTGTGACGTCAGTGAAGAACCTCTATTGGCCCTCCTATTCACAATGCCAGAAAGATGTGTCACTGTGACTGCTGCCAAGGGGGGGGGGCATACTAAATATTAGAGTAAAATGTAAAAAAGGACTGGATTGATAAATTCGTAGGTGAAAGAATCTCAGTACATTTACTTTACCTTTTACAATGGCAGGAAAATGAAATCCAGGCTCTGGGACCAAATAAAACATCAGCTTCTTAAGATTTGCCAAGTGTTCTAATATTATTGCATACTACTGTATAATGCAACTCACATTTTCAGACCGCCATGGACCAATTGAACATGCACTTTGCAAGTGCCATCCACAACACAGCGTT
Organism: Notospermus geniculatus; assembly: GCA_002633025.1. Lineage (NCBI taxonomy): Eukaryota > Metazoa > Nemertea > Pilidiophora > Heteronemertea > Lineidae > Notospermus > Notospermus geniculatus. Next base: position 98,347 of record NMRB01002185.1, on the reverse strand, counting down.
TAATATTGTGCTTGGATATGTTGAACTCTGCTCAGGAACAGGAGATAGCAACTTCCAGAAAAAACAATATGTCGATTTATGTGAGGTAAGTTTGGGTCTTTATGCTGTCATATATAACATGTAACATGTATATTCCTACCAATGCGGGGCTGCACCGAGGTACAAAGTCAGTGTAAGCTGTGGTGCCTTGTACCTTGTGTACCAAGTGAGGAACATGAGTAGCTTGAGATGGCCTCTTCCATACTTACCAGGGCTAATAATGCTATGGCTTCGGCCCTGACGGAAACCTACAAATACAATACAGTGGAACCTCCCTTAAGCTAAGAATCCACCATTGATTTTCAAGCTGATTTTGTGTTGCGACTTGCTTTGCAACTGGCTTGCCTTGCAAATGGGCACTTGATCGTCGTAGTGGACTCGCTAGACGTGATTTCCACCAATGGCGAAGATGCGGTCAATTTCAGTCGGCAATCGGTCGGCGACTGGTATCAGTTCCTTGCGATCGTATTCAATCACAGGTAGCAGGTTGCAAAGCAGAAAATCAGCAGTGGATTACTATTTTTAGTGGACAGCTCTGCCACTAGGACACCCTTCATTCGTGTCCATTTCGTTTTGTTACAGCATATCAGCCCGGAGCTCTTCACGCCGTGTCTGATTGACCTCTGCAAGGCATTATGGGAAGTGATGAAGAGTTACTACCAGACGATGCTATGGCATGAGAAACAGGACGGTGAGCCGTCTGAGCAAGGTGAGTCGATGTCTGTCCTCAGTCAGTCCTCAGTCAGTTTTCTGAAGAGAGGCCTTTAAAGTCCACATTATGCATGAGGTGACTCTTTCTCCCTCCCCACCTTGATAAGACTGGTCTCCTGTCCAGCCTATATATAGCCAGTGGTAACACCAAGGCTGGACTGATACTATGTTGAAACAAAAATGGCCGCCATAGCTCCATCACTTGAGAAGTTCAACGTGCTGTTATAGCGTGACTAACCCTTCATCAGGTAAGGTAACATGCTTCAACTCATTCTTTTATGTGTAGCAACACTCACGATACCTAATTGGTAACTTAGATCATTCAAATAGATAGATTTGAACAGTCTTGTCGAGCATGCATACGATGTTGCCTAAAGGTCAAAGGTTACGTCGGCCGTGACGACATACAAAACCTAATGCATACTGTCGGCTTTAAGCCAACAGCACACGTCACCACTTTCGTTGCTCATACAGGCAAATTGCTAGTCTCGCTTGGCCAGACGCTACGGGCTCACCCCTTCGGTAAATCACACTCCGCGTCTGGCTCTTTTAGAGATTAACAGTCGTGAAGACCGCGTGGTGGCAGCACGGGTCCTTGGGTTTTCCCAACCTCGTTCGCTTTCTGACAATATGGCGAGTGGTCCAAGGTTGTCTGAGCGAACTATACCCCTGGGGACGGGGTTGGGTTTTTCCTGGAAGTAATTTCCGCGGGAATTATGAGTGAGAAAGCGTGGTGATTGGCTGGAGCCCAGTGGAGTGCCATCTAGTGGTGTTACCGGCTTTTGAGCCCCAAATGTGCCAGTGTGTAGGAGACCGGGACGTCGGATTCACACTGGGGCCGAGTGTAGCAAATTGCGTGGTCGCTACGAAAGTGTGGGGTGGTCAGCAACGACCACTCACCACGGAAATTCTGTGGCGACCACGAGTTGCCCAGAATCAAACTGGTTTGATTTCTCACCACGGAAATTGCTCGTAGTTGCCATCTGGGAATGGGAGTGGCCATCAGTAGCCCACGAGACAGCCAGCTTTGTTATTCTGTGAGAACATTCATTTACAAATTCACAAACCGTTTCAGAGCCTGGCAGCAGTAACATTGAAGCAGCATTTAACCGACGTTACGTTAAACAGAAACTGGAGCATGGTCTTGGTAGAATCTGGCAGGATGTGCAGCAGAAAGTCCGACTATATGTCCTCAAGACAGACCTCTCATTCTTCAAGTTTGATGAGTTTATTAAAGTTTTAGATTTACTCAATAGGTAAGAAGTCTCAAAATAATCAGATGGTTAAAAGCAGAATGAGAATGACCACATTTAGTCCTGATTGGACCAATTCTTACGTTAAGAATGGGCAGATAATAATCATTTCTCTACCATAAACCAGGGCCCATATTCATAAAACCTTGCTAGCTTAGTTGGTTGCTAGTTGTCTACAATGACCTGTACAAATTGGGCAGGGTGTCTACAAGTCTTAAAAAGTCTTAAATTTAGAACTTCCATTTTCAAGGCCTTAAAAAGTCTTAAATTTGAAAATTTTTGTAGGAAGGTCTTATTTGACTTCAAGATGATTTTGGAAAAAAAAGTTATCGGTGTTTTTCCTACCGATGCTTGTGTAGGCCTAGATTATTTGGGCCAGCCTGCATTCAAGTGAATACCTGTACCAAATTAACAGCATAGTAGTTATAATATCCATAATTAGGATCCAGGGGTAGCGAGCATTAAGGGGTCGTAACCCTACGTCAGGCCTAAACCAGGCGTAGTGCTAGGGCCATGACGAGCACTACGCCTGGCTTAGGCCTGACGTAGGGTTACGACCCCTTTATGCTCGCTACCCCGGCTCATTTACTTCTGGGATCTCTACTAGAAAGTGCCTGAGGAAGACCCCGGTTGGGGTCAAAAATTTAAGAAAATCGGAGACAACTTTACTCATATTATCATTTTGTGTGTCGTTTTTTATGTTGGATATCTGGCCCTGATGGAAACATACAATTTGAACAGTCTCAGTGATTTACGTTCTGTTTCAGGCTGATAGAAATCGGTGAAGAATTTTGTGGAAGTAAATCCGAGGCCCTGCAGGCATCAATACGGACCCAGAGTCTGAATTACTTCAAGAGCTACCACCGGTCACGGATGGATGAACTCCGCATGTTCTTGGAGAACGAAGGATGGGAACTTTGTCCTGTGAAATCTAATTTTACCACGATTCAGCTACAAGTAGGTGTTTATGAATGTCTACAGAAAGAAAAAAACTGGGAACACCGCATGAGGAGCCTGGTAGCCTAGTGGTTATCACGTCCGCTCAGCAAGCGGCAGATCCCGAGTCCGAATCCAGCCCGGGCCATATGGGATTTCATTCCCGGCTCTTCAGTCCGTCACATGGGACAGTAAGCCGTGGTGTCTTGTACCTTGTGCCGTTGCAAGGGCAAGTAAGACCCCATCCAAGTGAGGAACATGAGTAGCTTCTGATGGCCTCTTCCATACTTACCAGGGTCAATAATGCTATTCATCGTTTCCATGAAGTAGGCCCAGGCCTACATCGTTCTGTGACGTTGCACTTTTTGCCCGCCAGGTTTGCATAGCATTTTGCCCACCAGCTTTGCGTCATTACGGCGATGTCAGCAATGGCGGACACTGTCGGAGTCACATTGTGGAAACGATGAATAGCGTCAGCTCTGATAGGAAAGTGAAATACAAAAAAAATGTTTCCTATTCCGTTGTAGTGACTTTCGATGAAATTTTTTCAGGAATTCCGTTTTTTGCGACACAAGTGCAATAAAGTGAGCCCATTGGGTCACTCAACCTCTCCACAATCCTCGGACCCAGAGAAACCTGCTCGGACCAATTACGGCTATTTCCAGAAATATCTTGAAATCGGTAATCCTTTTGATATCCAGATAGAGGATGATGAAAAGGAAGACGTCATGGCAACGAATGGAGTGAGTTTTGTATATTTTCTCATAATGACTATAGAGGGCGTGCAGGTGATGTCATCGCGTCATGTGATCAGTCTATATCTGCCTTATTGGATGTCAGATGACGTTGTCGACCCACGTGGTGCACTTTGTCGTGGTGAACTTTTGATTCACAGTACCGTGTTTTCCGTATTACTAACCGCACCGCCCTAAGACCCACACTCCCATAGGTCATTCCTAAATCCTCAGAAGACCCGCACCGCCG
>NMRB01002185.1:64571-90078 GCA_002633025.1 Notospermus geniculatus | reverse complement strand
TGCCAGCCATTTGACGTGACAAGTGTGATGTCAGTGGGATACCTCTATAAAGTATGGTTCACCCTAACTTCAACATGGGCAAAGTGCAAGGCCTGTGCAACAGTGAACACAAAGTGAACACTATGATTAAACCACAGTATTGACCAGCTGACTGAGCACAACTTTGGATTTGCTATAGGCTCATGGAAAGTAAACCAAGTTTCCCTAACATCGTTAGGTAACTGTGACATGGATTATTTACATGTGTCACTGACTTGTGCACGTTTTCAACCTTGGCACTTTGCCCATGTTGAAGTTAGGGTGAATCATACTTTACGAAGTGCACACTTCCAAGCATGGCACTTTGCCCATGTTGAAGTGAATTATACTTTATCCTATGTTTACTTATCGGTTTTCAGAGTAAAGTAGCTCACCCCCATCTCTCGCCGATTGTTGACCTGACCGGAGTGGATGGGATGTATGGGTTAGGGGAAAGAGTCATCGCCGTGGAGTCACTGTGAGTACCGGTATACCAGATGGAAAAAATGATTTGGGCGAAAATTATATTACAGTAGATTAGAACCTCACTTAATGGACACCTGTGCCAAGAAGACACTTGATGAAGGACAGCAGAGTTCAATCCCTGTTTCTCATTTTTAGCCCGCTTGGCCGCAAGGCCCATCAGGGCTTATGCTGTGGTAGGGGTCATTGAGTGGTGGTCTGTTGTGCGTTAGTACGTACAGTGGAACCCCGGTCGATGACCACCCCTATAACGCGACCACCCCGGGAAGACGACCAGTTTTCAATTGTCCCGATTGTTTTTCTCTTTATTTCCCTTTGGAGAGTTTCACTAACGCGACCACCCCGCTATCCAGACCGCGACCACAGCTTTGGCTGTCCCAAGTGGCAATTAGCACCTCGGTAACACGACCACCAGCAACCTAAATAGTGGTCTGATTATCAAACAAAGGCGAGTCAGCAGTGTGTGTGTACCAAACAGGACCAATTAACAACACATGACATAAGCCATGTGCATGACGGTTGGGGTCAGCGATCATAAAAGGCAGGCCTATAAGCATGAGACGGGCGCAATATTTAGGCCCTACACGGAATTCACCATTTCCTCACCTGCCAGTCGTCCATCCTAGTCGTCACAGTGTCAGTGGGCTATCTGCTTACTAGTATCAGGCCAGGCTGGAGATGGTCTAGTCTGGTTTATTAAACGAAACATGGATAAAAAAGGAAATATGACACTCAGTTTACTTCGGTCTGGATCGGCACTCATCGGGCCGATTTCGGTAAGGCGACCACCCCGCTAACGCGACCACTTTGGGTCTGTCCCGTGGGTGGTCGTGTTACCGGGGTTCCACTGTACATTTAACATCGTTCATTGAACTATCTCTTTTGAAGATAGCGATTTAGCCTATTGGTTAAGGCATGCTGCCTCTGAGTGCTGGAGATTGATGCCTTATGCGAGGGTCCGTGGGTTCGAGTCCGGTAGGAAGCTATGTCTTTCACCTTTGAAACCTGTTATTATTTCCTGCCCTTTAAAAGTTGCAGCATTATCACGTGTCAGATATGTCAACGTAGCTGAAAGTCACTCCCACCCATCTCACTGTTCTATTTCCTTATTTCACAGGGTGTTCTTAGCTGATCAGTTCCAGTTCCTCCAACCACATCTAGAGGGAATGATCCCTCAGAATAAAAAAGCATTCCTTCAACAGTTCTACTCGCAGACGGTCAGCGTGACGTCAGAACTCCGTCACCCAGTCTACCTGGCCGTGGCTGCCCGTTCTATTGACTATGACCAACTCCTGCAGCTGATGGCCAGTGTGCGGTGGGACATTAAGGATATTATGTCCCAGCATAGCTCATACGTTGATCGTACACTAAGGGTAGGTCAATTGAATTCTCCAGCCAAATTGTCAAATGTGACCCACTCCAGCAAAAGCCGGCACTTGTCGCGAGTGATCATCATTGGTCATCAGTTAACACAACTATTATCACTTCTGGGATCTCTACTAGAAAGTGCCTGAGGAAGACCCCGGTTGGGGTCGAAAATTTGCAAAATTCGGAAACGACATTATGTTTACCGGTAGTATCTTTTTGTGTGTTGTTTTTTGTGCTCTATGTTGGATTGGCTGTTATCATCAAGGAATCGAACATAAAAGTTGAACTGTCCACATTTTATAAATGTGGACAGTATCCCTTTAAACCTCAACAGATTTATATTCTGACTCTTCCATATGATAGGCAAGACCCTTCTGCATGTTTAGTGCAAATTTTGTTGAATTCAGACTAGTTGATCTTATGATACAAAAGGACTGAATTAATGAGAACCCCATGAACGATGAGAGCACAGGGTCATCTGTGTACATTTGAATAGGCTAACGTACATTTGCACATGGAGCACTAATTGTGCTGAAAATAGCTCTGTTATCCTCAGAAATGGAATTCAAGGCATCAAGTTGACAGATTCATACCCCACTACCATAAAAAAAGTTGAAGCTCGTGCCTATTACGTAAAGCCAAAATTCAGGCAGTGAGAGACATCTGGTGGCAACACATGAAGTGTATCCCTCAGTTACTTCATCGTGCACAGTTAAACCTTTGTTTGATTTTATGCTGTTATCTATGGACAAATACTTTGGCTGTTTCCATGAATTGTTCCCTTTCACATAATCATATTTTCAGGATTTCCATAACTTCGCCATGAAGCTGGACAACCTGTCACATAGAGTACCGATGCCATTTGTCGTCACCTGCTGCCTATGGGAACTTTGTATCACGCTGGCTAATACAACATTTGTAGAAGGGTATGTTGTTTACTTGACAGGGTATTCGGTCGAGAATTTTGGTCAAGGGTCAATGACCCAGGGTGCTTTTGATCCAAGGGTCTTGGTGGAAACGGGCCTCAAGTTCGTCTGAGGTTTACTCCTTAGTTTCCTGTGGCATTTTTCGAGGAGCCACGGTGGTGTAGTGGTTCGGGTCTCCAACTAGCGGTCAGAAGGTCCCAGGTTCGAATCCCACTGGGCGTGAGACTTTGGGCAAGTCTCTTTGCATCACTGGCCTCTCTCCACCCAGGTGTATAAATGGGTACCGGTCGGAAATGCTCGGATTGTAGCGCTGAATGAGCAGCTCATCTGAGTTCTACTGAGAGGTTTCAGGATAGACTGGGGTTAAAGTGTAAAGTCGGATGACACCTCTACCGTTGTTGATATCAGACTATAAACCCAAACTTTAACTTTTTTTCATTCTCAGATACGCAAGTGCTAAAAAGTGTACAACTGAAGGGAGGGCTCTTATGCTGCTCGATTTCCAACAGTTTCTGATGAAACTGGAGAAACTGACAGAATTGCGACCAATACCAGAACGCGAGTACGTCGAGGCCTACATCAAAGCGTACTACCTACCGGAAGATCAGTTAGAATCATGGGTGAAAGACCACAAGGTAAAATCTGGCAACATCAGTCATTTTCAAAGTTCTCCATATATCACTGCTTTGTTTTGTCAGAAATGCGACAGGATGCCAATATTGACAACGTCTTTTGGGGAAATCCCACGGAAAATTGTGCAGAAAAATGTACACAGGTTTTTTGACTGCACAACGTCAACAGCGAAAAAAGTGACGTCAATACATCATTCGGGTCTTATACTCGCTGCTCTATCAGGCCCATAGCAGCCCTCTGATGAGTGGGGGGGCCTTGGCAGGGCCGGATCCAGGATTGACAGAAAGGGGGCGTAGCTCGACGGTCCGCTGAGCATGGAAAAGGAAGTGGGAAGCCAAAACGGGGGGTCTGGGGTACCTCCCCCAGAAAAATTTGACAATTTTAAGTGCTTTAGATGCATTTTCCTGGGATCTGAGAGCAAAAATATGGACATATAAAATGGACATTTGGGCCAAGGTATTTTTTGGCAAAAAAGTGGGGGGGGGGCTGGGACCCCCGCCCCCCGGCTCCTACGGGCCTGGCTATCTGTTGCACATTGGCACTTTGCCCATGTTGAAGTAAGGGTGAATCATGCCTTACACGTGTACCATAATCCAAATTAATTTTCCAGGAATACTCGACGAGGCAGCTCACCTCACTGGTCACCTGTCTGCCTCACATCAACAAGAGAGCGCGCCAGCGTATAATAGGTATGATTGAAGAGGCACGCCGATAGCCCCAGGATATTTCAGTCAACACTGCAGGGAAAATGTACATACTGTAGCTATTCTGCGGACCCTGTGTGGTCGATTTAGGAGGTATTAAGCCTAGTTCATACTTCAACGCAAGACCATCGACGTCCAACGCGCAATCAAATCTGGACGCCGACTTCGCGGAATTGATTCACAGTCCAGTGTACTTTAACGACAGCGACCCGTTATGAAATGACTCAAGTAATTACAGCCTCGAGATCGGACGCCGACCAAATCGCACGACGGTGTCGGGTGTCGAACACAAGATCGCCTGTTGGTCGCCAGCGATGGTTTTGTGTCGAAGTATGAACTGGGCTTTAGGCCCTCAAGCCTAACGTCTGGACTTTTGGCTCAATTGAAGAATGCCTGGTTTGCACGTGGGAGATCCGGGTTCGATTCCCGGTGCGGTCTGCGATATTTGGCGTTGTCGGCGAAGGTGCTTTCTTCTCTCATCTTGGCTTTGACTCTGTCTTAAGGCCAATGAAATTACATTTATAGTTTCTCATTACTGCCCGCATAAAAAAATTTCATTGTCCCAAAATTTCATTACCGGTATTTAAAAAAATGGCAAAAATCCGGCGTTGAAATGGTTTCCCGCCACTTTCAAAAGTCCTGTGCCGCTTTCGTCGCTCTTTGTGTGCGAAAAGGGTTGAAATTTTCCATGAAAAAAATAATGAATAATGAAAAAAAAACTCATCAAAGTCTGAAAAATAGCTGATGAGAAACTATAAATGTAATTTCATTGGCCTAATGCATGGATTACTCTGAACAGAGGGAGTGTGGTCAGAGTTGAAGGCTACGGTAAGTCGTAACGGGTGAAGGATGTCATAGATAAGATGTGGAGGGATGTGGTAGATTTAAGAGGTGTTAAGCTGCTTTTCCACGAGACGTGTGCGGGCACGGGCAGAAACAATCAATCCAACTTACCGGTATTTCCCTTTAGCTATTTCCACGACGCAGGTGTGGCTGCGGAGCGGGCGGACGTGTTTTTTCGAATCAGTCATGTAGCAATTTTTTCCGCACCCACTTGCTGCCCGCCAGGATTGCGTCATCATTTTCTGGTACGGTAATTCCCCTGCTAATAAAGAAATGATGGAAGTTGAAACAGGCTCCACCGACTGAAGACCCAAACCCGCGTGAAAACTCCCGCGTCTGTGCCCGTTTCGTGGAAACACAGTGCCCGCACCTGCACCTGCCACCACCTCCATGCCCGCACCTGCCTCGTGGAAAAGCAGCTTGAGGCCCTCGAGCCTAACGTCCGGATTTTTGGCTTGATGGAAGAATGTCTGCCTTGCATGCGGGAAATCCGGTTAAATTCCCGGTTTGCAGTCAGGAACTTTTGCCGCATCGGGAGGTGACCTCCCAATCGAAAAAACTCCCAGTCGGGAGGTAATAACCGAATTGAGTTTTCGTACACNAGAAGGTTCCACTCTATCAAAACTGCTACAAAAGTCACAAAAAAATTACATAATAAAACTGTTGATTTTTAGGATTTTTTCTGATGAGCTATACTAGGCCTACGTAATTACGATATTCCCAAATTTCCAAAATTTTGATGCAGAAATATGACCAACAAGATATACTTTCATGTGGAACAAACCATGTTAAAATTGGCCCAGTAGTATTTGAAATATTCAAAGTATGAGGTGTAGATAAACTAATGTCCATGACTGCAGGCCCACATCTTGTGGATGCAATGCAAGGTGTTTGTAAAAGCGCGCCAGTTTTGGCGCGAAACTACCGGATACGGAACTGCTAATTATGCGGCGCGCATGCGCTCTGGCAGACGCCTGACTTGTAACTTGCGTCTGCTCCAGCCATCCGAATTTTTATGTTGCGAATAAGACAAGCCAAAGAGGTAAACCAAGAAATAAGGTAGCGTATGAATCAATTAATACCCATAGATCCTCTACCTGTTGTAACAAACCCCAGGAATTTTGTATAAAATGGTTTAATTTGACGTTGATTGGGAAATATCCGGTCGCTTCTCGAATCGAATCTTCCCGCCACTGCGGCGCCACTGGCACTTTCACTTTCGCTTTCAGAAAGTTGTATTGGGCCATTTTAGGCTACGTTTTGGTGTTGCCCAGCTTCCCTGTGTTAGTTATAATGTTCTAGCGAAACTCTCCAAGTTGTTTTTGGGTCTTTTTGTAGAAATATTGGCCCCACGCGGCCTAGATCTTCGAGGTCACGTGACCCGCGCACTTGGCCATGTGGCGTTTAGGTAGTTCGTCATTCTTAAGAAAGATGGCAGCACTTGTCAACTGAGCGATTCCTGTGTATTTTTAGCAGTCAGGGATAGGATTGAAATTAGGCCTAGTCCAATCCATTTTGGGTTGATGTCAGTCCAAAATGTTGGCGACCATATTTGATCACGATCACGTGACGAAAAATTGTTGGACTTATTTCAATCCAAATAATATGTTGGACAGAAATAAGTCCAACTAAAGGACTTAAATTCATCCCAAAGTTCGGATGAATTTTCATCCAAATGATGGACTGCAGTGAGTCCTAAATCCTGGATTTCTATCAGTCCGTACAATGATTCAGGCTTAATGTGACATAGTCAATGGTTCTCCATGTCCTCCATGTCTCTCCGGTCAACTTTCCTGGATTGAAGTCAGTCCATATATTGGACCAGTTTAAGTCCAATATGTCGGATTGAATTATGTCCAATACGTCGGACTGCATTTAGTCCAGTATTTCGGACTGTATTCAGTCACTGTGTTTGGATTGTTTGTAGTCTCATTTGCTGGACTGATTTCAGTCCTATTCAGTCCTACTTGCTGGACTGATTTCAGTCCATTTTTAAGCAGCCGACATTTATGGACCATCTTTAATCGTGTTTTTGGCAAAAACAGGCGATGAATTCTTTGATTTCTAATCTAGTTAAGAAGCTCTAGTACATAAAATCCACTCAATCTATCGTGTAATTTCTAAGAAAACAGAGTTAAATACCTACCTTCGAAACTGGTCATTTTTGAAGAAATCGGAAAATCGGTTGACTAATAGGTTACAGCAGTGTCCAGGGTGGGTAGAAAATGTGGATTAGTTTCAGTCAAAACAGTTTCTAGTGCATTTGCACTGATATCCTGGCTGAAAATTAGGTTTTTCTGGGCTTTTTGAAAAGTCCGTTTTGGACTGACATCAATCCAAAATGGATGGGACTAATTTCAATCCTATCCCTGACTGTTTAGTAGGCCTACTGAGGCTGCACTAGTCTATGAGAATTAGATGAACTTTGACTTATTTCATGAAAGGTTTTAGGCCTACTGCCTGATTACTTCAGTCATTTGTACTGTAGGCCTAATTGTATTTTTTGTCCAGAAAGGCAACCCACAAAATAGGCCTAGGCCTAGGGCCTATAGCTATGGATAAAAGGAGAGGTCGTCCTCCAGAATTTTTTGCAAATTTTCGACCCCAACCGGGGTCTTCTTCAGGCAGCCACTTTCTTGCAAAATACTACACTACAGAAATATAAAATTAAAAAGGCTTTTCTGTAGTATTTTGCAAGAAAGTGCCTGGCCTGAAGAAGACCCCGGTTGCATATGGGGTCGAAATTTTGCAAAAAATTCTGGAGGACGACGGACCTCTCCTTTTATATCAAAAAAAAAAAGTATTTCTGTGTAAATTTGTTCCAGATTTCACGGCTCTCACATGCTGTTCTGAAGAATAAAGTTTACATCAAACAAAGACACATCGAAGTCGAGACGAGTCTGTGAATCCTTGCTGTTGTCTAAATGATAGTTACGAATTGATGGGATCCTCGTCAGGTGGCCGCAACCATACATCTATATTACATGTAGGTCTACACTCACTTCAGCATGTTCAGTCCCAATGAGGAACCGGCGTGCCGTTTATCCCGACAGGTCGGCGCAGCGATCGATGAGACCGAACCGACGTCATTGACGTCGTTTTATGTGCTGACGTTGCGTCATGAAAAAATCTGCTGTACATTTTTCTACAGGAAAAAATAAGATAAAGACGTTGCTCAGGCACGGATCCAGAGGGGGGGTTTTGGGGGTCGTGACCCCCCCTGCTCGCCACCACCAATTGTTTTTTTCTTCAATAATTTGCGACAATCTGAAAATACCCGCGCCGACGGAAATCTAGAAGGCCGTAGACGTGATTTCCTGGCATCTCAGTATCAAAACAGAAGCTTTATTCCTGCGTTTTTTGCTGATTGAATCAGCAAAAAACGCAGGAATAAAGCTTCTGTTTTGATACTGAGATGCCAGGAAATCGCGTCTACGGCCTTCTAGATTTCCGTCGGCGCGGGTATTTTCGGCGCCCGCCTGCAACGACCGCCCTGACCCCCCTCTGCCAAAAATCCTGCATCCGTGCCTGTTGCTGTTATCGCCATCCTACCTCTTTATTTTAAGAAAAAAAGCAAAGAAATTGCAGAAATTTTCATCCGCGACAAGATGGTGCACATGTAAATTTTAATGTCAGGCGACCGAAAAAATAGGGTTTATTTCACGCCAGAAGTTAATGGAAATGACTTGAAATCACGTTGAGAAAAGAAACTTCGGTCACATCGATCGCAGCGCCACGTCGTGACGTTAGTTCGTCCGGTTCCTCATAGAGGAACTTCACGTGACGTCATAAGGTCTACACTTGACGTCAAATTGACCACGTCATGTGGCACGTGTTTCCTGAAGAAACGTAACGATGCCGCAAAAAAGCCGGAAAAAACTGGGCTGGGTTTCACAAAAAAAACTTAAGTCGATAACTTGACTTAAGTCAGTCATGTGACGGGGTTTGAGCCAACCAGATGCCTGCATTTTTAACTTAAGTTCAGACTCAGACTTTTTTGTGAAACCGGGCCCAGAACTTTGCATGTCGAGCTGGCAATAAAGACACGCCACCTCATGAATATCCATAATGGCACCAGTCGCTTATAGTTTGAACGCCGCTCGTTCAACTCGCAGGACTTCAGGCATGCATTGCAGGGGTGGTTGGTGTTTCCGAGGTCCAATAGGCCTAGCACTCCCCAGCGACAGTGCCCTGACCCCCAAGTATTACCATGGTAACACACACGCCTACTTTATGTGGGATGGGTCACATGACAACAATGTAGATGATTATCCAGGCCCTAGGACAAGCTGCAATTATTTCAGTAGAAGTTATTCGCTACAGTAAGGGAGAATTTTCATTAAAATATCCAATTGCTGAATTTGAAACAGAATCTGTCAGATGTCTTAAAGCCTGACAGTATGCATTATGTTTTGTATCTCGCGATGGCCGTATGCCATGCTCGACAAGACTGTTCAAATCTATCTATTTGAATGATCTAAGTTACCAATTAGGTATTGGGAGTGTCGCTACACATAAAAGAATGAGTTGAAGCATGTTACCTTACGATGAAGGGTTAGTCACGCTATTAAGTTACAGCACGTTGAACTTCTCAAGTGATGAAGGTATGGTGGCCATTTTTGTTTCAACATGGTATCAGTCACTCTCGGTGTTATTTTATCACTGGCTATATAAAGGTTGGACAGGAGACCAGTCTTATCAAGGTGGGGAGGGAGAAAGAGTCACCTCATGCATACAATCGGGCTTTAACACATAAGGAATGTCGACACTTAAGTGAATGGGAATAACTGACGTTGAAACAGTGACTGAAGAAAACAGCTCGCCTCAAAAGGCAGTCACTGTTTGAAATACATTTATTTTCATTAACAATCAGGTTACAAAAATTATGTGAAAACTGGTGAGTATTACGGCAAATTAATAGTACACGGGCCTTATTCTCTTAGCCTTGACAACTTGATGAATGTGCAAATTGTTTTTTCGGCGTAGAGTAAACTAGAGCTTGCCCTAAAATCACAATAGTTTACGCGCAGGAAAAGTTATGAGGGCTTTCTGCATCTTCACTGTCAAAAAACAATATGCATTCAATTTCTGAGATGAGAAATTTCAGTTCAATTACATAAACGCCTTTGAAAAACTTTTTATATAAAGATAATTACATAACTGAGGTCATCAAAGTATTATAATGATTATGACATATGTATCACAAGGCTTCAAAAAAATGGCCTGCCACTAATGAACCTGTCGATAAGATCAAAGCCGCGCTCTGGTTGGTCGTGAGGTAGAATGTGCCCGGCAGAACGGACTATCACCTGCAATGGGAAAAAACATGTGTTTCCATCAGGGCTGAAGCCATAGCATTATTGGCCCTGGTACATGTAAGTACGGAAGAGGCCATCTCAAGCTACTCATGTTCCTAACACCTCGATGGGGTACTGTCCCATGCGATGAACAAAATCTTACATGTAGTCCTGTTTCACCATTCACTGGTGAAATTGGGGTTTCTCTAAAATGGATGTAGCGAAATGGGTGTAAATGTACATGTACTTAGGCAAAGTGGATGTAGTGAAATGGGTGTACATGTACATGTACTAAGGCAAAGTGGATGTAGTGAAATGGGTGTACATGTACATGTACTTAGGCAAAGTGGATGTAGTGAAATGGGTGTACATACATAGGCAAAGTGGATGTAGTGAAATGGGTGAAGGTGAAATGGAAGTGGGAGAAATGGGATTAATAAGGTGGATGGACGTGAAATGGAAGTGTTGAAATGGGTGTAGGCGAAATAAATGGTGTCGGCAAAATGCATGTTGGCGAAATGGATGTACCGGTAGGCGAAATGGATGTAGGCAAAATGGATGTAGGTCAAATGGATGCAGTGAAATGAGTGTAGGTAAAATGGGCGAAGGTAAAATGGATGTAGGCGAAATGAGAGGTACACCAAGCCAACATAATTTGCTATTTCTCCATGTCAGTAAGTTTTACGGATGACAACTTCAGAGTAATTTGCAGTTGATTTCAGCTTTAATCTGTCAAAGACAGAAAGACTGTCATACCTGATAGAAATCATGCACTCGGCGCACAAAGCCAGCCACTTCTGTATCGTCTGGATGGACCTTCCAAATGTGTCTCTCTGCTTGCTTGTATTCGCCGAGATGGTCCCACGGCACCGTCATTAGGAAACTTTCAGTCGCTGGGACAGGGATGACGACATCAAGCTGACCGCTGTAGATTAGCACCTTGAAGAACAGATTGGGGAACTGGAGGAACAAGTATCACCACTGGCGCTTTGAGCAGTGTGACCAAAGTTTTTTTTCTTACGTTACTTCGATTTATTTCTGGCGTGAAAGCAAGGATTTTGTTTTGGTCGCCTGACATTAAAAGGGACTAATTCATTTTCATCAATTGAGGAATCCGAGTTGTGATCCTTGAGAAAATGGAGCTGCAAACTGCAGCGATTATTCTGTCCAGCACACCAAATAATCCCTGCAATTTGCAAGGGCTGTCTCAGATTGCCTAGTGCATTGATCTGCTTCTGTTTACCTACGTAGTAAATTTCAGCTATTGAAATGTGCGGGTTCACCAAGGCCATTAAACAATTTCCTGAAATGCAACATCCGACAGGTTTTCCTTGTACTAGACTACCTCACATAGACAACATGGGTAGATACATGTTCCAGTGTTCTCCACGGGTTTTGGTCTAAGAGGGGCGGCGGTGGGCCTGGTGCTGAAGCCACCGCGCAAGGAGCCCAAGGCGCCTTCTGGCGGGGGGTGTGGGGTCCTCCCCCAGCGAAATTTGGATTTTAGGTGCTCTGAGATGCGTTTTCTGAGCATCTGAGTTGCATAATTGAGCGATCTAAGTCATAAATATTAGGGTGGACGAATTTTTAAGAGGGTCGGTATTTTTAAGAGGGGCGGGCCGCCTTTTTTAACTGGTGTGGAGAACACTGATGTTCAGCAGGAGGAAACCGGAATGCCGTAGAAAAAAATACCTTATAATTATTCATGAGCACCGCCAACCATGGTTTAATTGACTGCATCACATCTGCTATGAGATGTTTCTCCACCTCTGTTCCGCCGTTAAATGTGAGATTTCCGACGTGGATCGCCTTTCGTACTTCAGGTAGGGCAAGGAACTTGTAGAAATAGTTGAAATCATCAGGACTCTGAAATACAATTTTGAATTTTTGATACAATGTATTAAGTGATGTACAGTGGCAGCCAAAATTATTCAAACGCTTGGCATGTAGTGGATATTTCAAAAATGTTTTCGACAATAAAGTGCGCCATGTGGGTTGATGACATCATTTGCCATCCAATATGGTGGGTATAGACTGATCACATGATGCGATGACGTCACATGCACGCTTTCTATACAGTGTCGGATCCAGGGTTGACAGAAAGGGGGGCGTACATGTAGCTCGACATAGGTGGTGAGCACCGAAAGCGCGGAGCCCAAAGGGGGTCTGGGGGCCCTACCCCAGAAAAATTTGACAATTTAAGTGCTTTTAAATGCATTTTCCTGGCATCTGAGAGCAAAAATACTCGAATTTTTATGTGGTTTTGGTTTAATGAATTTTTCTTGCTAAAAAAAATCATTCCACTCTGCCAAAAATAGGGGTGTACGCCCCCTGGATCCGACCCTGCTATAGAGCATGGCAGGCAGGGCAGTGAGATACCGCCGTTTAGGCCACGCTTTTTTTATTCCTTGTTTCGCGGGCTTTTTTTGAGCACCTCCATCAGCGGAGGGCGGAAAAAAAATAAAAATAAAATTTTATTTTTTGATTTCTCGAACGTTTTCCAAGGCATCTGAATAGCGGAGGAAAAGAAAAAAATAAAATTTTATTCCAAAATAAAGCAGGGCTTCGTACTTGTACGTTTTGACCGTATTTTGTACGCGCTGGACCCGTTGAACTACGTTGTACGTTTTGCGTCTGTGATTGTACGGGTTGACTTACGCGATCGGCAATGTTTACATGACGACGTCGAATGACCTTGACCTCCGAGCACTTCCGGTTCAAATCGCTTCCGACCCCCCCTGCACATGCTCCGTCCATTTTCCATCCAACACGTGGCGTCACACCCATTGATGACGTCATTTGATGACGTCAGTCAGTGCATAGCCTCTATAGAGGAACTTCACGTGACGTCATCATTGACGTCATAATTCGCACGTCAGCCATGTTGGACGTCATCTGAAGCTACGAATGCGTTGGACGTGACGTCCAGCATGGCGGCATCTCGTCGCGGCAGTGACGTCACAATTGTCAGTGGGATTCCTCTATACATGATATCACTCCAAAAAGAGTGCAGTGCGGGACGTCATGACGCTGCCCCGTCAGGTGCTGAGATTGGATCAAGCCTGAGAATAACGTTTTTATAGGCACCTGACAAAGTGGCAGACAGAGTTTGTTTTGTGCCGGACACTTGGGATTTACTGCCTGACATGTAATGGATTATGTACAGACTTGGAATTGGTGCCTGACATTTTGTCCGGCAGCAACTGCCTGGTGCCTGACAAATTACAGTTTGGTGCCAGACAATGTCCTTGTCCTGCCACTTATTCTCAGGCTTGTAGGATGCGGGAATTCGACCTCAGATCGCACTCAGTCTGAACGCGGCTTGTGTCTTGGTTGAAACCCATCGAGCAGGATCAGAATAATTTAGATGAAATTTACCTCCCCAGTGACGTAGAAATCCAAATTACGATACTCATAGAAGATCTGGAAGAACTGGACCAGGGCACTAAAAGAAGAAACCATTTTTTTAACCCTGAGGTGGGGTGGGGGGTAATAAAAATAAATTTTTATTTTTTTCCATTTTGTGGAGTTTTTGGAGCGGCGGGCTCGCGAAAATCCCGAAAAATAAAATTTTATTTTTTTTTCATTTTCCTATTTTCACCTAGCGGCGGGCCCGCGAAACAAGGAATAAAAAAAGCGTGGCCTTACCGGTACTTACCTTTGAGCGCAGGTAGTTGTAATAGTCAGTAGATCCAGTTGCATTATAGAAGAAGGATGGATAAGGGGTGAGGTCGCCATTAAGGAGGGTGTCAAAAACCTGAAAAGGAGAGGGACATGGAGTCCATATTTGTCACGTTGGGAGTTTGCAGTTCATCATGTGAATGTGATTGAGTACACTACCAAGGTTCTTACTTCTGGCGAACTAAAGCACGCGTGGGAAACCAACTTACTTTTCAAGGCTATTTTTGTTCCTATTTTAGTATCTACCCACTCCGTTCTTCTGTGGCAATTGTCCATGAAAACAACTCAGTGATCCACGGCGAGTTGAAGTAGAGACCAGGGCCTGGTTGCACGAAACTCACGACAGCGCTATCTTGGTGTTAGCGCTAACTTGATGTTAAATGACGTAAAAGAACAATGGATTTTTACGTCATTTAACATGAAGATAGCGCTAACACCAAGATAGCGCTGCCGTGAGTTTCGTCAAAAATTTATAAGGCGAGCGATATAAATTTTTGGTTTCGTGCAACCGGGCCCTGGGCCATGTTGCACAAAAGCATACTAGGCGTAGTATCATTCTATCTCCTAGTTGGCTTCTAACTTAGTATGCGTTTGTATACAAAGTTAGAAGCCAACTAGGAGACAGAATGATACTATGCCTAGCATGCTTTTGTGCAACCGGGCCCAGGATGTTCTACATAATTCAGTCTTAATTTTGATGTCGATTTTAACAGTTATTTGTGCACCGATTTTCAGGTTTGAACACGAAAACCACAGTGAAGTGGCTTTGCCAATAAAGGGTCAATCCAGACATATTGTGAACCAACTTTCAGTAGAACTCAGATGAGCTGCTCATTCAGCGCTACAATCCAACCATTTCCGACCGGTACTTGTTTATACACCTGGGTGGAGAGAGGCCAGTGAGGCAAAGAGACTTCCCGAAGTTTCACGCTACAGTGGGATATGAACCGGGGACCGCTAGTTGGAGACCCGAACCACTACACCGGCCCTGGCTTTTACAATGTGACCAAAATATCATAGCATGCCATACTAAGCAAACCATCAGATTCTGCTCAATGCACACCTTAAATGCTTCAGTCCACCGTTTCTGACGAATGAGCTTGACGATAAGGTCAGTCTGAGTTAGGACATAACGACTCTGGTTTTCATCCATCAGGCCAGTGTTATAGACAAACTCAGGGGCAGCGGGAAACATCTGTAAAGAACACATGATTTGAAAAACACGAATCATCGCCGCGATTCTCGACGTCATTGTAGTGTAAAATTGTAGTGTAAAATGTACTAGGGCCTACGCTCTATCTGAATACATTAGAACTCTCCCTGAAGTTTTTGTCAATGTGTGCTGAAAACTAGGCCTTGATTCTCTGAAGTCCGTATCAGGCAAGCATTTTGGGGACCTTCACAAGCTATGAGACCTCGATGTGCACTCTCCTAACATTTTGAAAATATCGTAAAATTCAATACTACAGTGGCGCTTTAAGGTTGTAAAGCTCCTGAATTAAAATGTCCATCACATGATTTCAGACACCTCAGACATCAGACTGATGAAAAATCCATGTTGGGTCTGGTCACTAAATTGGTACCGGTAGTCAAACTGCAAAATTTGGGGTCTGGCCCATGGACTAAAACAGGCTAAGATGCCCAACAAATCACATACCATTTCTGGATCACAGAGTCCATCACCAATTGCAATTCCACGAAGTTTGATGTCAAACTTAGCTGTTCCATTGGCCTGTTCTGTGTGGATTTTGTACGCAATCGCAGGAACATATTTTCCAGCATATGACTGAAATGAGGCGACTAAAATGAAGTAATAGTCCAGAGACAATGGGTCATATGAATAAAAACTAGCAAATGCTTTTACCGGTACTTGGATTTTGCAGTGCAAATACACTACGCTATGCTGTACAAATCTGAAGTAAAAGCATTTAGTTATATTTTATTCATATCACCCAATATTGATGATATCCCTCATATCACTCCAAAAACAGTGCGGATCGCACTCAGTCTGAACGCGGCTTGTGTCTTGGTTGAAACCCATCGAGCAGGATCAGAATAATTTAGATGAAAATTTACCTCCCCAGTGACGTAGAAATCCAAATTACGATACTCATAGAAGATCTGGAAGAACTGGACCAGGGCACTAAAAGAAGAAACCAACTTTTTAACCCTGAGGTGGGGGGGGGGGGGAGAGGGGGTCTGAACAAAGGCTAAACTATACCTCCTTTGGTAAATACATGTACCGGTACTGGTACATGTACATGTACATGTGTACATTTTTGAGACTGAAGGCCTCTTAAAGCCATACTGTATTGAGTTCAGAAAGTCCTCACATCCTCCGAGGTTCGTGTACCCGGTAGTGTAAAATCTACTATGCTCTATCTGCCTGCTGTTTTTCGATGCCATGCTGAAAACTAGGCCTTGATTCTTTAAAGTACCGGTACCACTTACTTACATATATGTATCAGGCAAGCATTTTGGGGAGCTTCATGAAGCAATGAGAAGCTCTACCTGCACTATCCTAAACTTTGAAAATGGCATAAAATTCAATAAAACAGAGGGGCTTAAAATTTTGTTGAATATTCAGTTTTAGAAACAGCTAGTAATAAAGCCTGCTGCACACTGGAGCTATTTGCTGAGCAAAAAGTCAGTCGAGACCGTTTGCTCAGCAGACACGCGAGCTTTCTGCCTCGCGAGGCAAAAACTCACCGAAATTACGCGCACACGCGAGCTATCTGCTGAGCAAATGCCTGGTCTCGAATGACTTTTTGCTCAGAGCTCCTGTGTGCGACAGGCTTAATAAGAATTGGAAAGAATACCCTTCAGACATGTCAGATTGGTAAAATTCACAGCGTGTTATCGAATAATTTCATAAGAATCTCCCACGGGGTGCCAATCCCACGAAATGTCACACTCACAGATGAACACTTTGGAAAAGAAGATGAGCAGGTGAATTCAATTAATTGTCAACGTTCTGGTAATTTCATTTACATGCTGAATGACACTTTCTTGATCTCACTTCGCCCCCTCAGAGAAACAGACAGAATGTTCTTCATTAACCTAAAATTGATTTACCGGTACCCACGTCCCCCAGGAAGAAAATCTTGTGATGATAAAAAAAGCAAAATAGGCACATCTTAAACATAAGGCCCCTCTGTATTGAGTTTTATGGTATAGTTGGAGATTTAGGAGATGTCAGGCCCTCGAGCCTAACGTCCAGCAGGGTGCGTGCAAGGTCTTAAAAAGTCTTAAAAAGCCTTAAATTTGGCATTTCCATTTTCAAGGCCTTAAAAAGTCTTAAATTTGATAATTTCTGTGGGGAGGTCTTAAAAAGGTCTTAAATTTCATATCAAGGTGGTTGTAAAATAATTGGCAGGAGATGTCGGGAAATCGCATCTCCGGGCTTCTAAATATCAAAATTCTCCCCGCCCAAGTAGCCTACCCACCTTCTTGGCCATGTCGATCCCTGTCATTTTTTCCCTTGCGGAAACCCTGCCAGAGATCTGTCCGGGGGCTTCATTTAAAAGAAAATAAGTCTTAAATTTTGCCGATACTTGGTCTTAAAAAGGTCTTAAATTTGGTGCTCCGCAGGCTGCACGCACCCTGGTCCAGGGGCGACCGCCACGAAACTCCGATAGCACTAACAGGGCCTAACAGAGAAATTCTGTAATGGTAAAAGCCATTGCATACCTCTCTGTTAGGCACTGTTAGTGCTANTACAGTGGTGTGAAGTATTGTTCGAACACAGGGAATTTAGCTTTTCATTAAAAGGCAAAATTCACCGCTTCTGTATTCCAATATCTAAATCAAAAGTATTTGAAGTAAGTCGTAGATATGCACTCCTCCAGACTGATGTGTTTTGGTTGAATTCAGATACTGCATATCGCGAGAACGGCGAAAATATCGAAATTTGACATATTTCGTGAGATTTGCCGTTATCACCATTTTGTCTGGATATTTTCTGGAATTTTTTCCCCTTGCAACAACATGTTGAATGGGGGTATTCCCAGAAAGTGTTTGGAAACAGAAGTTGATATTCATACACCTGATATTCAAGTTTGAAGTCTGTGATATTTTTCACTAACAATTTTGATATTTTCCAGAAATCTTTGTATCACTCGCCAACTGTAAAACGAAGTTGGATCAGATAGAAAACCATATCCTACATCAATTTTAGCGAAAAAAATCACTTTTGATTAAGTCACTTCATCAATATTGCAAAATATCAAAATCGTGGGATATATCAAGAACATGATAAGTTGAATCTCTCCTATTTGCGAATCAGTATCATCATCCAAACAGCGGCAGATGGTACCCCCAGTCAACGTGCTGTTGCAAGAGAAAGAAGTCTGCAAAATATCCAGGCAAAATGTTGATAATAGCAAATCTCACGAAATATGTCAAATTTCGATATTTTCACCACTCTCGTGATATCCAGTATCTGAATTCAGCGAAAACATATCAGACTAGAGGAGTGCATATCTAAAAGTGACTTCAAATACTTTTGATATTGATATTGGAATACAGAAGCGAGGAATTTTGCCTTTTAACGAAAAGCTGAATTCCCCATGTTCGAATATTAATTCACACCACTGTATATAGGCCTACCGGTATTTGCGGTCAAATAGGACGAAAATTGAACTTGCCGTTTACAGCCTAGAGGGTACCTACATGTAGATACATGATCACACAACGTTAGAAGATAGGTCAAATAGCCACAAAACGTGCCACCAAATGGCAAAATTTTGAACTTTGACCTCTGTGGCCTTGAAAAGTAGGTCAAATCAAAAACCTGTTACATGTCCTATCCTCATTGTTTAAATGCACTGACGATGAAAATTTGGAGACCAGACGTTAGTTTAGGGACGTTAGTTTAGGAATTTATTGGAATTTGAGTTTTCCTCTTGGCCACCAAGTTATTTTGAGCCTTGCCTTCCAGTATAACATTGAGATGCTTGGCATTAAGTTAGGTCACATTGAGATGCTTGGCATTAAGTTAGGTCAGTGTTAAAGAATG
The DNA here is from genome assembly GCA_002633025.1 of Notospermus geniculatus. Taxonomy (NCBI): domain Eukaryota; kingdom Metazoa; phylum Nemertea; class Pilidiophora; order Heteronemertea; family Lineidae; genus Notospermus; species Notospermus geniculatus. The sequence continues at coordinate 71,108 of NMRB01002185.1, read as the reverse complement.
CCTGGCAGTCGAAGTTCTAGTATCTGCTACCCTGTTTCAACTTACCGGATTATCAATGTAAAGCATGGAGTATTTGTTAGTCCAGGTAATGTTTCTTGGCACCACTGTAAAAGATAAACTAACTTTTATTCAAATTTCACCTTTTGGGGTCGACCCACCATCACATCACAATATGCTGGAGACATCTTTTCTCATCCAAGATGTACATTCAACCAATCTAAGTCACAGTCCTACCAATCTAAGTCACAGTCCTACCAATCAAAGTCACAGGCCTACCAATCAAAGTCACATGCCTACCAATCAAAGTCACATGCCTACCAATCAAAGTCACAGGCCTACCAATCAAAGTCACAGGCCTACCAATCAAAGTCACAGGCCAACCAATCAAAGTCACATGCCTATCGATCAATGCTGACATGAAAGGGGACTCAAACGGTGCGTGTGCGTTCCGTATCGAGGAGGGTTCGGTTATTTTTCCCCACATACGTGATGTGGTGGGCATCTCTCGTGGCACACTTCGTTAGTTCTGATGGTTGGAAAATACTCTCTTTAGGCCGAGTGCCGGTTGGCATTGCTGCGTCCTGGACTGGGCCATCTGGCACCGACCAGCAGCGAGAGAACCCTGGGCCCTACAATGTACATACAGTGATTTATGGCTAACCCTGACAAAAAACTCATCGGTTGCCACGAATAGGGGGTCTGGACCCCTGGATTCGCACCTGCCACAGCTTCCTGGTCTAACCACACTAAAGGGTTATACCAGGTGCCTAGAAATTGGAATAGATTGACGACTTTACAAAAAAGGTCATTGACGTCAATCTAATGGTAAAAATAACTCACACTGTGTCTTGGCGTTTACCCCAAAGGGTCCGTGCTCAACGAATAAGCCAAACATTGACGGCCCACCAGGGCCTCCCTGAAGCCACAACACCACGGGAGCCTTTGATGGATTTTGCTGGAAAAAACACGAAACAAAACGAAAGCCATTATTCTCTAACAATACTGAATATACTAGGGACGTTTAGACAACAGGCAAAAATCCACGTGCGATCCAATCGAATCCGATTGTAGTTCAAAATTCTTCCGTTAAAGCGAATTGATAGCGGATTTTGTTTACATTTGGCTGGTGTTTGTAAACACAAAATTCAGCCAATCAAAATGCACGAAAATTTCTTTGTTGACATTCTGGAGAAGTTTGTTTACATTTTTTGCTGAAAATTCGTCCCCTTTCAAATTCTATTTCTAAATCAAATTTTTGTCGCTTTCGATTCGCTTTAACACGCTACCCAATGCGGTCCAATGTGGATTTAAAATAAACCACCGATTTTGCTGGTCCTGAATCCACATTCGACCACCATTCTACGTTGTGAGATACTTTTTCGATGTTTCACTTCTGACGAGACGAAAAGTATCTCTACTGTATGAAGAATACCGCCATCTTGGATAGACATTCATCCGCGTTAGGAGCACTACTTAATACGTACTGCGCATGCGTAGCAGCAACATAATATCATACTTTCCTTGATCTTATGTACGCATAAATCTATAGTTTTAAGTAATTCATATATACAATGATGAATTTTCAAAAAATATGCGTATATCGTGTAATTCTAGACACCATCACCTTGGCACTATCCGGCGGACGAATGGGTTAGTAAATCGCCGGAACTGAGGACCCACTTCCGTTTCAAGATGGCGCGTATTGTTATACAGCCGAGTCGGACTCCCGACAAATCCCGAAGTACCCGAAGGAGGCCGAACGAGGCCGAGCCGAATGATTCGACCACATTAGACCACAATACGACCAGATTAAAATTCTCGTCTAAACACGAGACCCAAATCCGGATTCATCCTACCTGCGTGCATGCCCATTGATGTGGTTTTTCTACCTTCACTGACTGCACTCGCTATGGAGAATTCCACGAGGGTACCCGGTAATTTGAAGTCGGAATGTGACCAGATTAACATGCTTGTGTAAATGCTACCCATAGTTCTTTATCAAAATGCACAGACATGACAGATAAACATTTTTCAACTCACCTTCGAAGGGAACAACCAGAAAAACAAATTACTGTTGTACTGCTTGTTGACAGTCAAGTAACCCGCATAACTTTTCACATTGGTTCCTTTAAGTGGGCCAACTAAACTAAGGCTTCGAGCTGGAAAATGAAGAGATATATGATGGGCTTTTGTGGTAAGAGTTGTGGGTTTGATTGTAGTAATCTAATGTATTTCATTTCGGGGACGAATTTTCCAGGAACAAATTTTCCTCGGGGACTACTAGTAATTTTCCAGGAACGAATTCCCCTCGGGGACGAATTTTCTGGGGACAAATTTTCCAGGGACGAATTTTCCTGTAACTGGATAAAATATCATTTTATCCGCCATTGCCATGACTACCAGGCCTATTTCAAGTTATTTCATATTACCAACTACGAGTTGTAGCTGTACGCCCTCTAGCGTGTTCCCATACATCTGGTCAATCCCCACTGCCATTGTGATCATTGGAAGGCTTTTCGTCATTGCCAAGCTTATCAACATTAATAGAAAATGCATTAGCGCTACTAGGAGTATACTCGTAGCTGGCAATGGGGAGGACACCAGTGACTATGTCGTAGCTGGCAATGGAGAGGACACCAGTGACTATGTATACTCGCAGCTGGCAATGGGGAGGACACCAGTGACTATGTATACTCGTAGTTGGCATTCAATGTGTTAATCACTTGTAATGGCTTACATTATCAAGAATCACAATAACTCCTTCCACTAGTACAAGCAGTGTTTCCCCTCACTGTTTGGGAAACACTGACAGAGAGATCGAATGTTTCTTGGTGTGACCCCTAAATCAAATTGCAGCTTATTTTATCAGCCAACAGCAGGGGAACACTCATAGATGGGGAATAATTAACTTTCAAGAGCGAAGAGGATGCAAGAAATCACCATAAAGATTTGTGGCCAGTTGGTCGAGACCAAGTTAATACGGTACCTTTTTCAATTTGTCCTTTTTCAAGCAATGGGGTAAGAAAGAGGGGTTGACCAGGGTCAATTCCATTTTTCACCATAGGGGGAGCTACATCCATGAACATTTTTCGCAATGGTCCACCATGGATCACAGCCAACATGCAGCTGAGAAGCAGACACAGCTGGATAATGAGTTCTGGCATTTTCTGCAAAAAAGGGAAATGAAAATTAGGAATGATTCACAATCGATCCCCAATAGGAAGGTCCACCCTCCCGTTTCCTGTTCTCCTCAATGACGAATCAGTCATGGGATCCAGGGAACAGAAATTGCACAATTTGTATAGGCCAATTTATATAGGCCTACTCGGGCACCAACAAGGCGGCTGCGCAGAGCCCCAGAGAGTGGGCCGAACTTGTGTTATCGGTACCGGTACCGGTACTCTATAGTAGTAGTGATCAGTGTGGTGTGTGTATGTGTGTGTGTGTGTNGGGGGGGGGGGCTGAGTGCAGGAGGGATCCCACTACTTCTATGTTCTACTAGCCTAGGGCTAGGACTAGCCCTAGCGAACCTCTTCCTCTGACCGTAGGCCTAGGCCTATAGTCCTAGGGCCAGGCCCATACCAGAGATGTTTGTTGCTAGCATCTATAGCCTACCGACCGGTCATGCCGGTAGGCCTAGGCCTTTAGGCTAGGCGGCTAGGCCTACCCTACCTAGGCCCTCCTGGCTACGCCTAGGCTTATAGGCCTAGCCAGGCCCAGGCCAGGGCCCTACCATGCCTACTGCGCCCCCCTGGCCTAGCCTACCTAGGCCCATCTCTCTGACTGATCTACACTGCCTATTATAAGCCTAGGCCTATCATAGAAACCATTAGGCCCTATATATACCTCGCCACTCGGATCAGGTGAAATATGGACAACAATATGCAAATACCAGGGCCGGATCCAGGGGGGGGCGTGGGGGGCGTACGCCCCCCCTATTTTTGGCAGAGCAATGATTTTTTTTAGCAAGAAAAATTTAATCACATAAAAATTCGAGTATTTTGCTCTCAGATGCCAGGAAAATGCATCTATAAAAGCACTTAAATTGTCAAATTTTTCTGGGGTAGAGCCCCCAGACCCCCCGTTTTGGCTTCGCTTTTTCGGTGCTCACCAACTTTGTCGAGCTACGCCCCCCCTTTCTGTGAATCCTGGATCCGGCCCTGAATACAGTAGGGCTATACCGCAATCATCATCATGTCAATCGATGACCAAAGTCATGAGATGTGAGAACCACATGACAGCAGGGAAACCCCGCAGCCGGGATTCCGTTCTAAAAATAGACGCGCGGGAAATGTGTCAAGATGTATGATAGACTGGTTCGCGTCTTTGCCGCTCCACCCGCTGGCGCTCCCGTTCCGCTTCTGCTGATTTCAATGTTTCTAGCACAGTCCGCCCCCTCCTTTCCGAAATCATGGATACGCCCCTGGAAAATGCCCTCTCAGCAAAGCCATACTTACATCGGGAGTTGTAAAAATATCATCAGCACTATCAATCAGGATTTGTAATAATATCAGCACTTTCATAATGAGGGGAGACCCGGGGGCTGGTTGTAACACTTTTTCGTTTGTTTGCCCTCAATCTCAGGAAAAATGAACCATGAATTTATGGTTGAACCATGAACTGCGGCCAAATAACAGTGAAGTTCATAGTTTTCCTATTTTTGGCAGAGCAATGATTTTTTAGCAAGAAAATCACATAATTCGAATATGTTGCTCTCCCCAGATCCCTGCATCTAGTACAAGCACTTAAATTGTCAAATTTTTCTGGGGGGCCCCCTTTGGGCCTGTCTGATTCCGAGACACCATGTTACTATCTGTTGGTAATACATTTATGGGGTGTAAATCCAAAAACCGTTCAAAAGTTAGCTGTACATCGACTCCCATTCTCCTTTACAAAGCTCAGTCGTTGCATCCATTGGTGTCCCCCAGAAAGTGAGGGAAGGGTCAGAAAATTTGAACCCCGTAATTTTGGGGCAGTTGGAACCTCACTGAAGCCAAAACAGTAAAAAAAATCAACTTTAGCAAAAAAATCCTGCGGGAGAACATACCATACCGCATTATCTCGTTTGGGCTTTGCGCTGTCAGTGTTCACCACTTCCGTCCCCCTTACTGTCAACCCTGGATCCGGCCCTGAATTGGAAATGCTAAACACGGAGCCCCGAGAATCTTATTTTCCCAGTCTTGGCCACCCACTGCAGAAAACAGGAAAACGCAGGAACAACCGCTCCTCCTATTCGCAGGCGTGACTCTGTCTGATATCACCTCCGCGGAGGTCTTCAGGCTATTACATAAGCACGAGACTCCAGTATAAGAACCCCACTGTTTACCTCGTTGCCTGAAGAACGGGACCCGAGGTGACGGCAATCAGTTGGCAGCCAAACGACATGAAGCCCTTCAATCGTTCGAAAAGCCTGAGCCAGACACTGACGCGCGACGAATGTGATTTGGTCATTCAAGGCGCCGTGGTCCTTGCTTGTGGAGGCGGTGGCCCTCTTCACTTCGCCAGGTAAGACACCATTTTTCATTTCGCCAGGTAAGACACCATTTAACATCTAAAACCTTGTTCATTGGCGGCGCGGTGCGATGGGTTTAAAAAATCGCCAAGAGGTGTAAGGCTAAGGCTGCTTTTCCACGAGACGTTTGCGGGCGCGGAATAGGAGGCTGGCGCGGGTGCGGGTGAAATAGCTAAAGGGAAATACGTTGGATCGATCTTTTTTACCCGCGTCCGCAAACGTCTCGTGGAAAACCAGCCTTAGAATCCATTCACGCGATTTTCGTGCCGCGCGATGTCGCATCCTTTGTCCACGACCAACGCGGCGGAAACAAACAATGCTTTCGAGCGTCTGCGGCAAGAAAATCCCGTGAATGGATTCTTAGGCTAAGAATCCATTCACGCGATTTTCGTACCGCGCGATGTCGCATCCTTTGTCCAGGACCAACGCGGCGAGCAAACAATGCTTTCGAGCGTCTGCGGCAAGAAAATCGCGTGAATGGATTCTTAGCCTTAGCCTAAAGGTCCTTAGCCTTAGCCTAAGAATCCATTCACGCGATTTTCGTGCCGCACGATGTCGCATCCTTTGTCCACGACCAACGCGGCGGAAACAAACAATGCTTTCGAGCGCCTGTCCGCTCGAAAATCGCGTGAATGGACAGCCAGCCAAGGCCAGCTGATTCCGCCGCAGTTTGCAGCTAACGGAGCGGTTTTCACAGAGATTGGGATAAATAACACGCCATGTATTGTTAAACCATCGAAGGATTATCTAAAACCCTGTAAAAACCGCACCGCAAATCACATTGGAATCCGTTGCAGCCCCGATAGTGCAATATTTTCCTTGCAGATACATTCTTGACGAGTTATATGACGACGACACGGCCATGGTGGAAGCGGAAAAGAATGTTGAGCATGACTCCTGGATGACCATGATAGCCCTGGTCGGGACACCGTCCAAGGTACCCTCTCGGGAGGAATGTCTGTCACGGTCCGCGTCCGTAAGCTCGTCTCGTCGCGGAAGCTGTGTCGGAGCGGCGAGTCCGGTCA
>NMRB01002185.1:32216-60788 GCA_002633025.1 Notospermus geniculatus | reverse complement strand
AAACACGCCTACGCTTTTCGAAATACGCGGGCTATTAAAGTAACCTCCTTATTGTCATTAAAATAGGCCTATGCGCACGGACGCACCGGGTGTACAAAAGCATTGTGCTGGACAATATTTTTGAGAGAGTGTAGGTTTTGGCAACGAACCATGATCAGCTTGTCCTTGACGCCTAATTTTATTAACAATACATGGCTATTCATAAATAAGACGGTTCAACCTTCGACCGCCGCACTAAAACGGCGCTGTACGTTCCACTACCGCCCCCTTAATTTATATATAAACAAAAACATGTGGTCTACCATGGCAACTAATTTATGAAGCGTTATTTGTAAGTTACCAAGGAGATAAATTGAGTTTATATCAGCGACGGCTCAAAACAATACTCAGTTTAAAAATAAAACGGCCAGGGTCACCTGTCGTCATAGCTGTTGGGCCGGGAGTGATGGTATAAAGGACACACGTATAATTTGTATGAGAATGCTCTTCTCAAGAGTAAATCGCGCCAAATTCGCGCCGCGGGCCGCGACGGCGAGCGACGTGCGTTCACCGCCGGGAAAATAGGTTCAATGGGTTTTCAATCCGGGGTCACACCAAAGACGCGCGGCGGCGAGCGCGCGTTATTTTTTGCCGCGCGTCTTTGGTGTGACCCTTTTATTGAAAATCCATTGAACTATGCGGGTGATCCACCGACTTTACGACGAGTTTACGATCAGTTGGCGACTTGTTCACGACGGGTTTGCGACTAGTTTACGACGAAAAATCGTGGCAGGTGGATCGTCACTCACGATTCGTTCACGACGGGTTTTCGACTCGTCCACGACTGAAATATGTTGACGACTAGTTTGCGACGAGTTTACGACGAGATCAAACATGTTTGATTTAAGCGGCGAATCCACTGTCGCGATTTGGGCTTGAGACAGGGTTGCGGTGCCTTGCGATCGCCTAAGGCTGCTTTTCCACGAGACGTTTGCGGACGCGTTTTCGGTGGCGGGAGCGGGTGCGGGTGAAACAGCTAATGGGAAATACGTTGGTTTGATTTTTTCCACCCGCGCCCGCCTCCTATTCCGCGCCCGCAAACGCCTCGTGGAAAAGCAGCTTTATATGGCAATCGGAAGTCCTTATATGGTAACCGCAAGGGAACGCAACCGCGTCTCAAGCCAAAATCGCGACAGTGGATCACCCGCTTTATATATATATATATGTTTATTCGTAATATAGTCTGCATCATGATACATCCTACATACAGGCGAAAACTAGTCGCAAACTAGTCGTCAGCTCGTCGTAAAGTTTGCTCTGTAGCAGTCGTATTTTTTCGGTGGATCAGCTTCAACGTTACGTCATTTCTTTACGATCAGTTTGCGACTAGTTTACGACGAGTTGACGACTTGTTCACGACTACCGTCGTGAACAAGTCGTCAACTGATCGTAAACTCGTCGTCAAGTCAGTGGATCACCCGCATTATTTTCCCGGCGGTGAACGCGCGTCGTTTTTCGCCGTCGCGGCCCGCTGCGCGGTTTTGGTGTGAACTGGCCTTGAAGCTACGAGGCGTTTGCGGGCGCGGGTGGAAAAAATCGATCCAACGTATTTCCCTTTTACTTTGCCAGTGCAGACTAGGCTTTACACGCACTCTAATAAAAATGCTTTTGTGAAATCGGGCCATCTGTGTTTATTGCATTGTCTTCAATACCAGTGTATATCTCAAGCTGAGAGGGAGAAACAATGTTCGCATAGCACATGTAGCATAGAAGCCCATATACTACTGTACATCTGTTACAACCAGTTGCATCTGTTACATCCAGTTTGTTTAGTCCATTCCTAGTCTACACTGGCAAACATTCAAAAACAATTGTTTGCAAACATCACCAAACACAATGTTTGCTGATGTTTGGGGTACACGTCCACACCATGAAACATGTTTGGCTTTGTTGGCAAAATATTGGCAGAAATTTTAGGGAAAACCGATGTTATTTCCGTGGGTTAGATAAAAACAGTGTAGAAACACAGAAATGAAGTTGTTCAGCAGGAATATATTGCAAAAACCAAAAAAGCCACAGTTGTTGGCCAGATTCAAGTTTCTAAAAAGGAGCAAGAATGGGGCTTATCACTGTCTCCGTCAAGGCAGAAGGTCCATTCCTTCTCATTCTGGAGGCTGCAATTTGTCCAACAACAAAATCATCACATGATCCTGAAAAAATCTTGATTTGCCAAACACAAGCAAACATGTTTTCAAGAAGGTGCATGCACTAACATCTCCAAACATGTTTGCTGATGTTTTTGTGGTGTTTGTCCTTGTTTGGTGACTGGTCTACACTAGCAAACACTTGGAAACTTTTCTTGCCAAACTAAGCCAAACACCGAGTATGCTAATGTTTGCAAACATTTGTTTGCTAGTGTAGACGAGGCTTAGGCCGTATTCAAAAATTCAAAAAAACGATCTCCACCGCCTGTTTCCACCTGCGGCTGGCGAGCGTGTAACTTGCGTTTGCGGCTGCGTCTTCACTAAGTTTACACGCTTCCACCATGCATTTGACGAAGATGGCCCAATAGGGAACCCCGATCACGCAGACCACGCGAGAATATACGCGTGGGTTTGAACTGATAGTACACCGACGCCACCTATTTATTATTCATGACTATTATGTGTGATTGGCCGTGCTTGGTGAACCGCATCTCTCGAACAATGAGCCTCTATAGGTGTCACGTCTGCTCTATCAGTCTCACGTGACCACTTGGCGCTCCCCATTAATATGATTTCCTTCGGGGATCGCTCCACTGTGAATAACGGTAATAAGCCCTGGTTACAGCTATCTAAAATCCCCGTGCTCCACGGGGTTTTTCCGAACCAGAAAAAATACGGCGTTGACACGGCGAACGGTTACACTTACATGTACTAAAAATACGATTTTGGCAATACGTTCCGTAACCCGGCGATAGGGGCACTGCATGTAGGCAACTCTCCGTAATCAAGTGGCTACTGGAGGCGTGAAATAGCCTATACGCATGCGCACGACTCATCGATTTGCATCGCCGTCTGTCGGGGTGCTTGGAACTACAGGTAGACACGGGGATTTCGCGGTTACATTTCACTACATACATGTAAAGTACTCGGGGATGAAAAACCCGGGGCTAATTAGACCTCCGAGCTGGAAGGGTTTTTGGACGTGTTGGAGGGCTTAAAGGGAGACATGCGAAAAATAATGCCCGGCGGGCACAGGTTGTCTTTGTTTTGATTAGCGCACAGCGCCGTCTGTTAATACGCGGTGACAATAAGCTACAGCACAGGCCCCTGGAGAGCTATCAGTGAGTTTAGGACACGTATCTAAAACACTAGTTTGTAAAAAACACACCCCGAGCTCACGAATTTGTGAGCTCGTGGTGTGTTTTTAGATACGTGTTGTGTTTTTCAGATACGTTTGGTTACATACGTGTTCTAAACTCACTGATAGCTCTCCCGGAGCCTGTGCAGTAGCGTAGTGTCACCGCCTATTAAAGCCAGACACTATAGACAGATGGGTTATAATCGACGAACATAGTCTCGGTCACCCAGCCGCTGTTTCGAATCTGGGGAACCGTAGCAGTACTGTGTGGCTGGCTGCGCAAGACTACACACAGCATTGGGGATTCCCCAAGGGGATTCCCAAAACCTCGATGCAGGATAATGCTATAATATGTGGTTCTATGGTTCTATACACTACGCACGCCTGTAGATGAGGTTGCACTATATTTCGGCCGAACTGGGGAGTGAGTAGCGGTGCATAGTGTGCGGCTTTAACAGACGGCGCTGTGCGCTAATCATAACAAAGACAACTTGTGCCCGCCGGGCAATATTTTTCGCATGTCTCCCTTTAAGCCTCACAGTATTGAATTTTACGGTATTTTCAAAGTGTTAGGAGAATGCAGGTAGAGGTCTCGTCATAGCCTCGTGAAGGTTCCCAAATGCTTGCATGATACGTACTTCAAAAAAATCAATGCTTAGTTTTCAGAAAGCCATCGAAAAAACAGCAGGCAGAGCTCTAATGTATTCACATAAAACATAGTACATTTTACACTACACTGACGTCGGAGGACGTAAGCACTTTCTGAATTCAATACAGTGAGGCTTTAATTTAGATCAGCGTCACAAGATTTTAGTAGTGTCGACGCGCAATGCGTCTCAGGGGGATTTTTCAGAGCCGGGTTTGACACGGGTCTCAAAAAGCCCCGTAAACAGGGCTATTATGTGACCCTATCTGCCAAAAGTAGGCACATGTCACAGGTGATCATCACTGGTCATCAGTTTACTCAACTATTATCACTGCTGTCCACTACTATTGTCAACCTGCAGAGACGTACATTTCAGCTATTGTGTTGTATTAAGGCCATTAACCCTTTCCTCGGTTGCGACTTGCGCCTACTTTTGCTAGATCGTGTCGCATATCTGAGCATAGAACATGTGGTGTCTCGGAATCAGACAAACATATTTTTAACTGTTTTCAGTTGTCATGTAATAAGAGAGGGCGTTTTTATATAAAATTTATAAACTAACACAAAAATGTGTCAAAATTCATAAAAAAACAATTTCCAGTTACGTAACTGCTTAAAAACCCCAAAGAGTAGGCTTATTTAATTCCGAGGTACTATGTTTCTATCTGTTGGTAATACATTTTTGGGGTGTAAATGCAACCGTTCAAAAGTTAGCTGTACATCGTGCCCCATTCTCCTGTACAAAGCACAGTCGTGCGTCTGACTTACGTCCAATGATGAAGTCAGTTCCCAAAATTCAAAACGTCCTAGCGGCTGTTGCGGGGATGGGATTTTTTGGGACTTTTAGTATGTTGAAGAGCACATGAAACTGTTCCAGAAAACGCCCAAAAAACTCTTGTTGCAATTTGTTTAGGGTTTTGCTATTTTTTTCGTAGATTGACTGGACTATCAACGTACGCACTGAGGGGGAGGGGGTGTCATGAAAAAGCGTACACTATGCGTACAGGGGGGAGGGGGGTTTATAGCCGTGCGTACGTACACAACCCAAGAGCCATTCTGAACAAACTGAAAACTGCTTGAATCAGTTAGATGCTATGAAAATAAATGGAATCGTGTTGGCAATTGCACATGAGGCCAGGCCTAAATGAAATAAACTTGACTTGGATTCAGATGTCACCACGCTGCGAGGTTTGCCGTTTCCCGCGCCGGGTTCCTGCGTGAACCATGTCTTATTCCAGGAGTTAGACAGCACATACACTTATAAATTGTAAAAAAAATTGGGTAACTCTTCATTAAAAGTAATAAAGTATGTAGTTCCTTGGCGTACGCTCGTACGGGGGGGGGGGGGTTGAGCCAATGCGTACAAGGTGCGTACAGGGCGGAGGGGGCTCTAAAAATCGGCGTTTTAGTGCGTACGTACGGTACTTAATGGATGCTCCCCATCCACGCAGGTGGTCTATATGTCAAAAAAGACTGTACATGTCGTAGCTCTCGCGTCATTCTTACCGCACACCAAGCTCTTCTCATATGTTCTGCGGAAAACGTTTCCAATGCGACTTTATCGCAAAATACGCACTTGTCATCATGTGGTACTGGGATGTGCTTTTCGAAGGACGGAGACCCAAGAAGTGTAACGCCAGTAGCTACGTTTGCTAAAATCCCAAGGTAGACGTCGTCAATGGGAAAACTCTGCCACGTTATTTGGAATTTCTGTTCGACTTTCTTCGTGCAAACTGCAAGATTGAAAGCGTCCAATGCACGTTTCGAAATGAGCTGCCCATAACCTAGCGGATATGGAGGGAAGTATGGCCATTTCCATTGATCAGTTGTAAGAAACCATTTTGACCGAGAGTCACGAACAGGACGAAGCTCCGTTTGAAGATCGCCAACAAAAATAGAGGCTCCTGGTCGGATCTGATCCTGTATAAAATCGACGCATGTTTCTGGAGAAATGAGTGCATCATCATCACACTTCATGATATATTCTACATTCTGACAATGAATTTCCATCCACTGCATCCAAAAAATCATTTTATGAGGCAGGGTACGGTATGTGTCAGTGAAATTTCCCTGCAGCATGTCGCCGAATTTCTGTTTCTCGGCGTCGAACGCTTGCTTGGCCTCATCTGTCATATTATTTACTACCCCCATAACGAATATATGACGTATTTTCAAACCTTTGTAGGACGTTACACGGCCCCAAGTTTCCCGTATTGTTTGTCTCCTTTCCCGGTTTAGCACAGCGCTGTGAATAATCATTAGCAGGTAGACACTTCCACCTGAACAAACCTGGTCGAATGGTTCCTGTTGGCCCATCTCTGTCGTATTCCTCATTGAATTACCAAATACACAATTTACATTTACGGGCTTAATGTAATACAAACGTATCAGCACGCAAATGAAATATAAAGCGAGTACGACCAAGGTGTCTTTCTTGAATAAAAGTTGAGCAACTGATCTCATAAAAGTGCGAATGAACCATTTAATCATTGGAGCCATATCTGCACAGAACAATCGTCCGCTCTGCAGTAGAATCAAAACGCAGTCCCATATGCTGAATCATCTATCGATGTTTTTAGATGTTTTCATTGAAGTTCACGGGCTATGGCAACAAGTTTAAAACCTCACTGTATTGAATTCAGAAAGTGCTTACGTCCTCCGACGTAAGTGTAGTGTAAAATGTGCTATGCTCTATCTGAATACATTAGAGCTCTGCCTGCAGTTTTTAGCTCACCCGTGAGCTATAGTCGTCAGTCAGCGTCCGTCGTCCGTCGTTAAACGTTAGTCCTGGGGCTGAGGGGGGTCCTGTGTGCAATCAGATGTCCCCTAATTTTGACTCTTGATCCTTGTAGGGGACCCCTAGGAGATTGAAAAAAACTTGGGTAGACATTCCAGATGTGGGGCAGAAAGGTGGAATTCAAGATGGCGTCCAAGATGGCCTCCGCATCACTAAATCCACTATAACTCCCTTTATAATTGTGCTAGAGGGATGAATTTGGTGTCTATACCTAGGTTTTGGGGGTCAAGGAATCCATTAAAATATTTGCAGGTTTAAAAAAGTACGGCATGACAGTGAAATCCAATATGGCCGCCAATATGGCCGCCGTGCCTTTACATCTATCATACCTGGCTTCAGATTTGAGCTGGGTGAATAAATTTGGTGTCTTTACATAGGTTTTAGAGGTCAAGGATATCATTTAGATCATTGAGACTTACAAAAAAGGAATAGATCAATGTTAATTGTCCAGTGTAGGGCCTCTAATTGATGATCACGCCTGGACTTACAACAAGGAAGAAACAGGTTTTACATTAAAAGGGACTTTATTAACAGTGGAAAATTAATTCTGAACACTAAAATATCATCCACAATGCAGTATACCGGTACAGTAGCCTATATTGAATTCTTAAACCCACAACATTTGAAACATCTTGATCAGTTTGGAATCTGTCGGACAATCTCATCAGTTGCTCTGCATCTAGTTAGTTTGCTGGAATAACCCCATTCGGATTTCTGCACTGGCTGCTCTGATCATTTGTCTGGCATTTACAGAATATGCAGCAACGAACTTTCCTTACCCTACAAGGACATAATCGAGTTGCACACTTCACACAGTCACATTTTAAAGCCATTTCATCCGGCAAATCACGATGACATTTCATCGGTACAAGACATTCATTTTCCATCGTAAACCCATAGTCTTGTGGGTTGAGCGCAAAGTCTCCTAAACAGTTGACTTGCATGTATGTCATGTAGAACGCCCTCCGAATATGGCCCTCAGTAGCATAGCTGGTCGGTGGAAGATCAATGATTGTCATGGACTTTCTATGATGGTACATGTTGTACCGTAAGCCATCCATCGTTTCAATGTCATGATTGCCTCGATTTAACACTTGCACCAGGTACTTCTCAGCATTGTGAACACAGTCCTGCACATCCGTCTCTGCTTTCCCAAACTCCTTCAAGTACAACACAGGGTCTGCCTTGATACCAGCAGCTTTTGTGCCGAATTTGCTCGTAATGTCACAGCCAGTTAGTGCATGCACCGCGGGAAGGACTTCACACATTGGTCTTCCAACCTTCTTAGCTATTACGTGGAGAGGGATAAATCGGGTCCTGTCTCCAACTCCGCCTCTGAGCCAAAGTTCAGAAAGTCCGTTTGCTGCGAAAATGTGATAGAAATACATTGCAATGACGAACACGTCTGTATCACTGGAGAGGATTACAATGCGTGTGCAGGCATTTCTGATGGCATGAAGAGCATGAGGGATGATACGAATATCAGCCTCTTCATGGGCCGACTCCAGTTCTGGGTGTTGGCAGAGTATACCATTCCTGATAGACTTGGTTTCTGTTGAGGTTTCTTCTCCAACTATCCTACTCAACACAATGTGGACATCTACGGGGTCTGCAGCAAAATGGTCGATCAGACATCCTTTCAAAAGCTGCTCTAGTTTCGCTTTGTTTGCTGCAGAAACTATCCATGTCTCTAGGTAATTTGCTTTCTGGTGTGATATTGCTGTACAGGACTGGGGGTTTCTGTGTTCGTCTGAGTCTTTCACTGTCTTTCACTGATCCTTCTATGTACGAATCGAAGACAAAGTCGATGCGGGAAGCATTTTTACAGACACCAAGAATCATGCTCAGAAATTGATTGCACAGTTCTCCGAAGGTACTCATGGAGGAAGTTTTCAGCTTTCGCACATACGCCATAACATCGACAATGTACCCGGCAGTCATATCCTTCCAATGGCTTGGAGCTATGTAGTCACCTGCTGTGATGTTGGATTCAAGTTCTTTCATAAGTTCATGCTTTGTTGGTTTTTTCATGAGTCCATCCTCATCGTTAAATAGGTAACTAGTTGGCACCAAATCATACGTGAAAACCTCGTGGGCATCATACCCACGGACCCTGGCAATATCTAGTTGCTTCTGGGCCACACCTAATTCCTTCTTGCCCTGTTTCTGTTTCGTTTTTGGCCCTGATGCTTTCCTTCCCTCGGCACTTGCGAATGTCTTCACATTGTTCCTGTGGATTGTATCACTCAGTCGTTTTGTCTTCTCTACCAGGCGCTCCTTTCTGAACTTGTTGTATAAATTCAGACCGGTCTCTTGAACAGACAGTAGACTCTCCTGAATTTCGTCCGGCATGATGGCTCTCGTGAGAATATTATGCAGTTTTCGTTCAGTAGTTTCCTTCACCTCGAATGGATTTTCATACATCAGGATGTAGGCCATCATCCTTTCCACTTTTCTTTCATTTTCTTGTGTTAGCCGACGACTGAACGAGTGATTGACAGTAAGTTATGTATTGTTGAGTTGTACACCAGTAACTTCACGAAAGGTTTGATTTACCGCCATCAGTTCATGGTGAATAATGTTCCATCTTGTCACGAATTCCTTCCGCTTCGTATTGCCAATGATTCCTCCACTTGTCTTAGATGAGCGGTTGATGGTTTGCTCAAGACACATGTCGGCAGCAACAGCAGAAAAAGGGATAGAAGACCGTTTCACTACAAAACGTCCCGCCATAAAATTGTCATGGACATCTGGTGCAGTTTCTGGCAGCTTCTTCATGTCCTCCAGGTAGAGGGAGCACCACCGCAGATAGTTGCTCGAGTCAAAGACTGCGAAATATGGCAATACCGCTTCAACCGATTGCAGGTGGAGATGCCAGTCGCCTTCTCTGTCAGCCCTCACAAGGTCTTTTGCCAACCGAACCATCTCAATAAACCTATCCCAGTAGGAGAATGTTTGACTCTCTGCCTTCTCTTTCCTTTTAAACTCCTCGAAATCCTCAAACAGGTCTCCCGATAGTCCAAGGAATGAGTTAAGGAGTTCCTTACTTCGCGACTTGTTCTTCTCGGATACCTCTTGCTTCAGTTCTTTAAGCAGCTTCAACGCCTCCATGTATTTCTCCACCCCATGCTTCTCAAAGAATGCAGCCCACTGAAGTCTCTCCATAGCCTCTGAAAGGAGAGTCATGCCTTCCAAAGATCTGACATAATGTGAACCTCCCAAGACGGACTGGGTTGTATTTGGACCAAATATTTCATTTTCGATCCATACACTCTCAGCACCACTTCCACGAAGGTACTTTCCTATGCAACCGAGGTAAATCTTAAGTAAATGAAATGAACCTAGGCAAAGAGTCAAGTCCTTGAATTCTTCCTGGCGCCACATCATAATTTCTCGTGCGATTCTGTATACCCCTTCATCGCATGCTATAGCTAGGTGGTTTTGACCAAGCTGTCCCAAGACATTCTGAAAGTTTTTAAGGGCGGTATATACTGTGCTGTATTCTGTCACCGGGTGTGGCAGAATTGGCAGAAAGCCGACAATTCTTTCAGGAAGTTTCTCGTCTGTGACAACTGAGTTGAAAGCACTCCAGCATGGCATTTGTTGTTCATCGCAGTCCTGTTTGATGAACCCGTCTTCTACTTGTGACAAATTCATCCGGCTTAGTGACCATGCAAGATCCTTGCCTGCCGTGCTACATCCTTCACTCAAAGTCGAAGTATTAACTGAATAGTCACTGGGTACATCTCCCTTCTTTGCTGGTTTGAAGAAATCCTTTCGCTCTTGACATGTTAGTGTCTTCCTAAATGACTTTGGACCATGAACTACACCAGTTTCCGAAATTCGTGGCTTTCTTTCAACACCATCGGATTTGTCTTGATATAACACCGACACAGTATCATGAGTACCACCAAGGCCCGATAATGTCGCCTCCTCGTGAT
Organism: Notospermus geniculatus; assembly: GCA_002633025.1. NCBI lineage: Eukaryota > Metazoa > Nemertea > Pilidiophora > Heteronemertea > Lineidae > Notospermus > Notospermus geniculatus. The sequence goes on along the minus strand of NMRB01002185.1, from coordinate 50,083 downwards.
CAAAATTATCAAATGCGGCAGTGGTAAATTTCTCTGGATTAAGATGGCTTGGCAAAGGAACATCATCAATTCCATTTGTGCTGACTAAATCTGCCAAATCATTCTGATATCGGAGAATTTCATCATAGCTTACAGATAATCCTAAATGGTTTAGAGAGGAGATGAGCGTTTTGCTCTTGCATGTTGCATGGATTGCTTCTGCGCACATCAGATGGAGCGGTGTCCTGCGTCTACCATTGTGGACCATGAAGTACAGAACCTGGAAAACTGACTTCAATTTCCTGAGTTTTGCTGAACCAGCATTGCCTTTATCACTACATGTACTTTCTTCATCACAAGTATCGTCATCATCGCTCAATGGAAAATTGTTACTGTTAGCCACAGTACCTTCAAGATCATTTCTATCACAATTGAGTAAAGCACTCAGAAATGCCAGTACCTCTTCTGGGATTTTCATGCTATCCCAGGAGTCGTGCAGATCACCGGAATCACAAAACTTGTCTTGCAAATCAAAATCAAAGTCCAAAAGGGCATGCCTGATAACTGATGCGCATTGAGTGATGGGATTACTTGAACGAATGACGTCAGCCAGGTCTGCTGGGCTGGCGTTTAAGAACACCATGTCACACTTATTTGCTTCTGTAGGCCGTGAAATGTTCAATTCTTGGCCGTAGTGATCTTCAAGAAAGAGTCGAATGTCTCTGTTCGAAAACGTTTCCTGCGAATCGCTTAAGCCATTAACATGGTCACGTAGGTCACTTAAGGCGAAACCTTGTCTATCTCTCAATGCCGAATCAAATTTCTCTAATAACTTTGCAAACAGTTTATTTTTTGCTGAACTGTACGATGGTGCATCACATTTATTTTTTGCACGGTCGTACCTGACGAGATAATTTCGGATACAGTTTTTGTGACAGAATATATCTGATCCAAAGACGGAGTGAACATCTTGTAGGTCACTTGTCCGGTACTACACTTCATCTTGAAAGAATACCACGGCCTTTAGGAACTTCTCCGCGCGTATATCTTCACAAATCCTAAATTTCTGCCTCTCTCCTTTTAGCTTCACATTGCCACAGACGGTACATTTCAGTTCAGAAGCCGGTTTATCAGTAGATGGAGGAGCTCGTGGTGCAATTCTGGCTCTGGTTGATCGCCTTGCAGATTGTTCTGGTATCATTTCTGCTCCTTCAGACTCATCCACTGCTTTGGGTGGTTCTTCCTCTAATTTATTCAGTGTTTTTTTGAGTGTATACGATTTATAACATTTGTTGTTCACATGATAGACAAACTCTTCATGATCGACTTGCTCCAACCTCCATGCAACCAAGTCGTTCCGTATTTTAGCAGCCTCTATTATTTTCTTCCGTGCCTCTGGATTGCTGCACGTTGATTCATTGGTGTCAATCTGACATATAATGCACTTCTTTATGTCGACATCACCGAATTCTGAGCGACGCCTCTTCAGTGGAATCCCTTCCACTTCATTCGATGCCTACAATTGAGAGGGGTCATAATTATACTAGTCACGGGCCTAATAATGGATCCACCAAAAATAGATATTTTTCATGCCACTTTTAGGATTATTTGGGCAACTATCAGCCTGGGGAATCTCATTACAAGCAGCCATGTGCGTTTATAATGCTTCATAGATTCCTCAGATAGGCATACACCTCAGCATTTTACATGTTTTACACAGATATCTAGGCTTTTTCAGGGTTTATGGCTATTTACAGACAAGATTACTACCTACCATTTTCAAATCCCCAACAAGTGCCTAATTTGTGGGTTGTAGGAGCATCCACTCAGTGGGAGGCTTAAACTGCTGCCATCTCATGGCTATGTGTATTTCAACTGTGGTGTTTTTCATGAATGGATTAAGGCAGTTATACCAATGAGAGTTACCTTGTTAGCTCCAGTGAGGTCAGCACCGTCTAATCTGCTGTATTCATGACTTTTCCAAATGGTTAAATGGTTGATCTGTTGAGGAACAAATGCAACTGCACACCCAAATCGACCTCTAAGACACTCTAACTTATTTATCTGCGTCATTTTACAAATTGTCTGATGATCAATTACGGCCTCCATACTGGAATTTACCATGATCCATTCTTTTTTTGGAGTTTGGTTGGTCTAAATGAAATTCTTGACCCCTGAAACCCTTGTAAAGACACCAAATTTATTCATCCAGCTCAAATCTGAAGCCAGGTATAGTCGATGAAAGGTGCGGCGGCCATATTGGAGGCCATATTGGATTTCATTGTGATCCCGTGCTTTTTAAAACCTGCAAATATTTTTAATGGATTCCTTGACCCCCAAAACCTAGGTATAGACACCAAATTCATCCCTCTAGCACAATTATAAAGGGAGTTATAGTGGATTTAGTGATGCGGAGGCCATCTTGGACGCCATCTTGGACGCCATCTTGAATTCCACCTTTCTGCCCCACATCTGGAATGTCTACCCAAGTTTTTTTCAATCTCCTAGGGGTCCCCTACAAGGATCAAGAGTCAAAATTAGGGGACCCTGATTGCACACAGGACCCCCCTCAGCCCCCGGACTAGTCGTCGTCGTCCGTTAGCAGGGCACGTTTCGTAACCGCTGGAGCTATTGATCTGAAACTTGGTACATATATACCCCTAGGTCAGATGACCTATGACACCAAGTTTCGGTCCGATTCGATTCTTGGCTTGGCCTCCAGGTGGCCAAAACCAAAAACACAAAAAGTGCAATAACTCCTTAACTAATGACTTGATCATCTCCAAATTTTTATCATAGGTGTATCTAATTAGGATACATAACATATGTTGCCGGTTTTTGGTTTGACCTACTTTTCAAGGTCACAGAGGTCAAAGTTCGATAAAAGTAACGAACCAGCCGCAGTTCTTAATTATTTCACCGAGAGTCTTCATATCTTGCATAAACGTGTATTAGAGGGGTACCTTCAAAAATACCGAGTTTCGGTCTGATCGGACATCTAATATGGCCGCCAGGTGGCGTAACCTGAAAATCATCCAAGTGCTAAAACTCAGGAACAGCTTGACCCAGATTGCTCAAACTTGATATTTACCTCCCTCTTGATGACCTTTACAAGCACGTCAAATTTCGGCCTGATTAAACTTCCAATATGGCCGCCAGGTGGCGTAACCCGAAAGTCATCAAATGTGCTATAACTCAGGAATGACTTGACCCAGAGCGCTCAAATGTGCTATGTGGCTCCCTCTAGATGACCTTTATGTGCATGTGAAGTTTTGGCCCGATCGGACATCCAATATGGCCGCCAGGTGGCATAACCCCAAAATCATTGAACTCCTGCAACTTGGGAATGACTTGACCCAGATTAAACTGACATGCACCTCTCTCTGTCATTACCGGGTACACTATTATGTTCAAACGGGTGAGCACATGGTCCATGGACCATTTCATTTCAATGTGTGCTGAAAACAAGGACTTGATTCTTTGAAGTACGTATCAGGCAAGCATTCTGGGGGCCTTCACGAGGCTATGAGACCTATATACCTGCTCTCTCCTTACACTTTGAAAATATCGTAAAATTCAATACAGTGAGGCTTTAACAAGCCTGGCGGCGACAGGGTTCACAAGGTGACTTCAGGGGTGGCACTCAGCCTCATTCCCCCAGGCTTCAGCAGCCGTGTATTGGCTTAAATAAACACACATGATGGCGGATACAAAACAACCAGTGATTAACAGTCCTATCCACGGGAGAGAGCAGCATAATTAGCGCAATATAAAAATAGTGCCCAGAGTGGAGGGCGGTAGACAATGGTAGAGTGAAATGTCACCCCGAGAAATTTTGTTCATTGGATTTAGAGCATTTTCAGTGAAATGAAAAGGCAAAACAGAAAAACACGGGACAGGAAAAAACGGTGAAAAAAATCCCCCGCCGGGATTCGAACCCGCAACCTGCGGTTTAATAGGCTGGCAAACGTTAGCCGAATGAGATACCGAGACAACTGGCAGCACTTTGGGTTTCATCACAGTTCATTGGCCCACCTACAAAAAAAGCCGGTATTTGTCCGTTCTTATTCTGCTTCCATTACAGAATAGCCGTGTTTAATAAGTCCGGTGTAACGTTTTTGAGCGTTCCCCATCTGCGAGTGTTCCCCTGCTATTGTCTGACGGAATAAGCCGCGACTCGACAATGGAGGACACACAGAGAAACGTGTCGATCTATCTGCCAGTGTTTCCAGAACAATAGGGGGAACACTGACACACGGAAACACTGAAAAACTTAACACCTGTTCTAGTAACTGCGGATCTATTAAGCTCGGGTAGCATAGCCGATCATACTCCGAATCTAAATTAGATGCGGATCAACAACGGTGTTTTTTCTAGTGGACTGGCAATAAGTCCGGATCTATTTGTAGTATTATGTTCGGCTACAGGTGGCCTAAGGTCGCTTGCGACATTGCGCATGCTCAAAAGTACCAGAACAATACGCGGTTCACTCCACGTATCGCCATCTGTATAGCCGAACTTACTAACCTCAAATCCCACCGTGGAGAATCGTCAGCGCATTCGCCGAGTTTCTCAGGTGGCAGCACTGTGCTCCGAGTCTAACATGGCGGCTGTGTCACATATCGATGTGGGGGGGGGGGGGGGGGGGGGGGGTGCCCCCCAGGTGGACCGGAAAAACGTGTTTTTCATGCACATTTTGACCGAAAATTAGCAAAATATGGTCTTTTGCCCCCCCCTCCCCCCGATGACGTTTTGCCTCCCCTCAGGCCAAAAAGCTAGCTGCGCCCCTGACAACCTGTCTTATCACTCAAATGTGTAGGCCGATAATTGAAGATGTTCTTCTCCGATAGGTGCCTTGGTGAAGGTCCGTCATCTGGTATTGCAGCCTGTTTCTGTGTGATGACCCAAGTCTAAGGGCCGTATGCACGGGTCGCACTTTCATTAAAGTCTGACTTTTCGCAATGCTTCAAGCATAGAGAAAGTCTAACTTAAAGGTTACCTGAGAAGCTTCCCAGCACTCAGCCTCTCTGGAAAGATGTTGGAGTAAAGATCATTTCAGTGAAGGTTAAAATTGGACCATTCATTACACTGAGTGTTATACCAAATTTAAGGTGTTTTTAGCTCACGCTCACCTCTGTGAGGTGAGCTTCTCTCATGGTGTGTCGTCCGTCGTCCGTCGTCGTCGTCGTCGTTAACAGGGGTGGCACGTTTCTAAACCGCTTGGGTTACAAACTTGAAATTTGGTGTACAGGTACCCTATGGTAAAAACTATCTCTGGACCGAAACTTAGCGCCGCTGCTTGTACACTCTGGCCTGTAGGGGGCGCTTTGTGAAAACCTTCTTTTGGCCGTATCTCCTGAACGCTGTTAGCTAGAACCACGAAACTTTTGTGGTGGGTTCCTCTGATGAGACTACATGTACATCACATAAATCCCGGGTTTTTGATTTGACCTACTTTTCAAGGTTCAAAGTTCAAAATTCACTGTTTGGTGGCACATTTCGTGGCTATTTGACATAGACTTTTGTGATTTGGTGTGAAGATATATCTAGCCACCCTGCACAAGTGCACCAAATTTCAACCCGATCGGACTTCAAATATGGCCGCCAGGAAGCCATCTTGAAAAATGGACTTTGACCCACATTTTATAAATAGGAGTAGGTAGGATGTTTTAACCTTGTGAAACTATGTATCTAGGTACCATATAAATATATGGTAAATTTCAGTCAGATTCGACGTCAAATATGGCCGCCAGGGAGCCATCTTGAAAAATGGACTTTGACCCACACCTCTAGTGGTAGCTAGGATGCTTTAACCGTACCTAAATATGTGTCTTGGTACTGTCTACTTATATGCCAAATTTCGGTTCAATTGGATTTCAACATGGCTGCCAGGCGGCCATCTTGAAAAATTGACTTTGGCCATGTCTCACCGGTAGTAAATGTTACGATGTTTCAATGTTTCCTAAATATCTATGCAAGTATCCTGTACATTCCTGCTAAAATTTCAGTCCCAATGAGCGTCACGTGTGGCCACCAGGTGGCCATCTTGAAAAATAGAATTTTTGACATCTGTGACCTAGACAGGAAAGTACTTGGTGTGTTCAGCTTTATTGGTTCACGTAGTGACCATTATTTTCATACCGGTTTTGCCCGATTCACTCTTCGATAGCGCGGTTATTCACATTATCATAACCAGGGCNCCCAAGACGGGATAATTGACCAATTGGCAAGACGAGGCGTTATACGCAGGGCAGCTTACCAACACGCTACGGAAAGACCTACCTACCCGGATCGATCAGGGTAGAGGTATCACTCAGATGCGTATTGGGGTGTAGACACGGGTGCGGATTGGGGTGTCACACTGATCCGGACAGGACTTTTTTCGCCCAGTGAAATATCATGCGACCGAGCAGGTGCAAACTGAAAATTTCAGTTGCAATAACATCCGTGGATGAGCAATGATGTTGTGATACCAGTTTCAAGTCACTTACTGTGGCAGATCTCCCGATATGTCAAAATATCAAATTTGATATATCAATATCATTATATGATGCTGACACTGGAGAATAAATTTGTTGATGCCAGTATCTTGCCAAGGGCCATACTGGAGAATAAATTTGTTGATGCCAGTATCTTGCCAAGGGCCATAAACATAGGGAAGGAACTTGTTGCTAGTGCTCTACCTGGCGTCGGAGACAAGTTATTCAAGAAACAAAAGTGTGACAGACAAAATCTCACCATGAACTAGGTATCGGAGACTGGAAATTTTCATTCCATCTTGTAGCTCAGGTCATGAAACCCGGGGGTAGGTCACATTTCCAGGTCTGTAGCTCTTGCCGGAACAAAGTTACAGGTGTGACAGACTGAACAGACAGACACACAGACAGACAGACAGACACCACGACCAAACACTATATGGTTTCCGATCTTGAGATCGAAAACCATAAAAATCTTGGGAGCTGAAGGAAAAAAGTATAAAACGCCAAATGGTAAAGAGTGCATAGTGACCGCCAGGCAGATTCGATCCAGGCCTACCTAGGCCTACATGGCTAGCTAACTAAACCTAAATGGCCCTACGCTCTAACCACGACGCTACCTGGGCTACACGCTCCGGCCTGGAATTTTTCTTTGGGTGATTCGGAAAACCTGTTTAATGTCTATAGTATCCGCCATTTACTGAGCCTATTTTCTAATACTGACCCTAATTACAGTCCTATCCCTACCCCTACCCTATCCCTAACCCAGCCCTAAGGGCCCAACCCTAACCCTATCCCAGCCCTAATCCTAACCTCTAGCCGTAACCCTAAGGGAACTAACCCTAAGGGACCTATCCCTAAGGGACCTAACCCTAAGGAACCTGTCCCTAAGGGACCTAATCCTATGACTAACCACCTTGGACATTAGAAGATGACGTCATTATGCATACCACGTGGATATCTAAAGATAGACTCATGATGTAAACAGTATACGTCATACTGCCATCTGATTGGTTGATACATACTGTGTACCAACTATCCTGGGGAAAAATCTCGCATCCCGCCATACTGCCATCTGATTGGTTGATACATACTGTGTACCAACTATCCTGGGGAAAAAATCTCGCATCCCGCCAGAGGCCGGTGGAGGTCGGTTCACTTTTGCACGGGAGAGTAATTGGCCTGCACCTACATCCACCTACCTACCAGTTGTTTCGCTTTTACATAGACTGGTACCCGATCCTAACTATTTACATCGGGCTTTTGCAAATGTTAGGACCGGGCGTGCCTACCGCCTTCGTGCCTCTGATTGGTCGGTGCTGGTGCAGGTGGTAAGTATGTGAACTACATGTATTATATTATGTTGATAGATTTTCTATTTTTAACATGGAAAACCCCCGGCGTGATTGTTGAATTTCCTGGGTCAAAGGTCGGTCACCTTCTATCTGCATTCTGGTACGTCAGCCGTATTGAGAATTGAATAAATTTACATAATTTACATAAAATTTTCAAGTGACGTCACTGTCAGAATTCCTCCACAAATGGCGGCCAAGACTGGTCCTACCATTCAGCAATTCAAAAGCGACACCATCGGTAGGACCAGGTACTAGTCTAGCTTTTACACAAGGAACAATAACCGAACCATTCTCGATCCAGTCTCGATACGGAACGCACCCGAGCTGCACCAAACATTTTAAAGATAATGTATCACGGGGTATTTTCGTGGGCCACGAAAATCATTGTTTATTTACATTTTGTTTGTTTGTGTCCAGTCTTTCTTTGTCTTATGAGTAATTTGTTGAGCTCATTCCCTAGTGGCAATCCACGGAACTTTCCTTTGTGCGCTGGTCAAACGACCAGTCATTCACATTCAGATTAAATCCGATCACCCTGATATACTGTTTTCGAAAACCAATCTTCGGTGTACGTGCCGACCCTAACTCTTTTGTGTCCACTGCGGGTATTGTTCAGCTCTGTCGCTGGTGCTTTGGTCACAAATGGCCGAACAGAGTTTACTCAAAGAGTGGGAACAGTGCAAATCTACATAACAAAGAAGTAACTGGCGAGCGGTATGGAAATTTTCAAATTTCCCAAACAAGTTTTCTCTTTTTTGGACACAATATATTTGAAAAATTTCTTTTGGATGTTATTGCCATATGTGCATTCTAGTGCAATACGATCGCCTTTTTTGGATAGTTGGTCGGGAATATGAAATATTTCAAAAACTGTAAATCGAGCCTTTTTTGGCATTTAATAGTTTATACCAATTAAATGGAAAATACTTTCGTAAAAAACGGATCGTTAGGACCTGCAGGCATCAGGCCTGTATGTTACAGACTATGTGGAAAACTGATGTGTCGCATACCAAGTCTGCAAAATTGTTTGACAACTCAAATTTTGACAATTTGTTATAACTTAATTAACTCCATCGGAATTTGTCAAAATGAACAATTCTTTCGCAGAACGGGAGCATAAAGGTTGTAGCTAAAACATTTCGTTGAAATCAATTAGTTACTTTTTGTCATGAATATGTTAGGACGCTTGTTTTCAAAGAGCGTCAATAAAGTCGGCATAGGTAGCCCCCCGCCTTAAAATCCCGATTTCCGTGATAGTTTAGGCATCATTGTATCCAATCGCACATGATTACTTACTGCGGATGTCTTTCGTGGAAACAATACCGCTAACCACAACTAATACGGCGTGTTCGCGTGATGGGAGACAAAAGTGCATATTCTCGAAAAATCCGATCTGAGGCGATTCTACTGACTGATTCGACAAAGCAATTTGCTGGCTACGCCGTTTTTTCGCCTGGCGGCGAGCCCATGAACCATTGCGTCTAGCCTCGAAATAGCTAAAGCGTTTTCCTATCGGTCATGCTGCAGATTCACATAGGCCAGAATTTCTGTAGCGGGTTAGTCCGATCCCGAATTAACCTTTCCGGGGCTAATAATGCTTGATGCCTCAGCCCCGGACACTTTTCTCACTGTATCTTTCTATTGAATTTCTCAATAAACCAATTAGAAAATCTAAGTGAAAAACATGTGTAGAATAGTGTGAATAAGAAAATAAAATAAACATTGGCTGAAATTCTAATAGTATATTCCTTAAACAGGTTTTCTGTCTTTACGACATTTTCAATAAACAAATACAATACAATACCTTTCCGGCCCCTGAACATGATATATTCTGTCTAGTGCGTCCAGCCATTCCATGGTGCCCGCGTGAAATATTGGAGATAAATGACTAATCTACGAGTTAAACCTACCCTCGAGTGGTTTAACTTAATCATACTTTCATCTTCGATTAATTTTTTTTGTATCTCCGCGTTGGTGCATACGGGCCAACGTGTTATTATATATACATTTATTTCGTGATAACCATTAGAAAATCACAATACAAAAGAACACACAGACGAAAAAAGAGAAGGAAAATTGTAGCAGGTCTAGGAGGAGTTAATCCTCCAAGAGTAGACAAAATGACATTATATGTACATATTACTAACTAATATAGTGGTAAGTAATCACGGGGTGTAATCACGATGAGCCTAACTGGTACACAGTAAGTCTATGATGAGTTTGATATGATGAGCCTCACTGGGTTGGTCTTGACATACATGTAAGTACATGAAATCGATGATGGAGTCGGCTATTCGACTGTCATCTGGACTGACAGGGGGTGAGACCCCCTGTTGCGATTGGAATCATGAAGATACTAAAGAGATTGTAAAGATATATTCTGCAAACTGTTCGATTCATCCCGATTATCGTCAATGTCTTCAGTATCAACATTTACGAATGTGTCCTGTCGAAGGCAGATGGCGTTCATCAGTGGCCGGATCATGATAACGACGGAGACGATTATGGTTCCACCGCCGAAGTATATCGACACTGTGTAATTCTTGGTTATATCATAAAGGAATCCTGCGATGGGGGCACCGAGCATTAACCCAATACCTGCCATCAACAATAACAACCCATAAGCGGCTTTTAGATTCTCTTTCCCGCTGTATTCTAAGGTAATAATCTGACCGAGCGTACCGTATGTGGCGCTACCAAGGGCACCAATGACACAAGCTAATCCTATCAACGCCGGATAAGCAGGAATACTGGGAAATACGAGGAACGATACGCCGAGTATTGAATACGATAGAAGGTACTGCGGAAGTACACTGGCCTGCCTCACACCAGCTATCGTCCCGTGGACAAGTCTCGCAATGAAGGAAGCTATACCGATCACCGTGTAAACTAAACTGCTCTCTGAACGCGTGGCGCCTGTGAGAGTGTCGGCTACCGCCCCGAAATGGACATAAACCACTGATAAACCAGCTGTGAAGAATAGCATATGAATGAAAAATAGGATCAGATTAACGTTTGGTAGCGAATTCCTCCACATATTCGTGTGTTTTTCTCGTTTTTTGTTTTTAACTGGGCGGACGAGAGCTCCGCAGACACACACATGGAGGCAAAGTCCGCCTAAAAATAGCAAAGATCCCCTCCAACCGTATTTTTCTATTAAAGCTTCGATTACAAACGGCATGATGAATGATCCGAATCCTCCACCACTCATGGCCACACCAGTCGCTACTCCTGCACTTGTCCCCGTGAAGTAGTAGAGAGGCACAATTGCCAGGCAAACACTGGTCAGACAGAAGCCGGTGCCTGAAATTAAGATACAAGCTGTGATTACACTACATAAATCCCCGTGCTTTCCCCGGGGTTTTTGCGGTTACACCTGTAAATCGCCGAGTCTAACTAGACCCGTGTCTGACATCCCCGTGCTTATTAGCCCCAGCGATCTCGAAGGGGCAACGCCGGGGCTATTTAAGCACGGGGATTTATGTCTAGTGTAACGGCAAAATCCCCGTGTCTATTTCTAGTTCCGCGCACAAATTGATGAGTTTTGCGCATGCTTATATGCTACTTCACGCCTCCAGCAGCCTCCTGATAATGGAGAGTTGCCCACATGCAGATCCCCTATCGCCGGGATACGAAACTTATTACCAATCGCATTTTAGTGTACCGCTCGCCGTGTCAACCCGTGTCTCAAAAAGCAAGAGGAATTTGGATAGGTGTAACCACGGCTACAGATACAGCTGTGGAAAAAATTATTAGACCACCTCAGGCATGTCAGCTTGACGCACTCATTTTTCATTACAATGCGTCCCACAAACTCTCCAATCATTCTGTATGTACTGATTTATTGTGTTGGTTAACCCTTTCGGTCCTAACTAAAAGTGAAAAGTGTCCATTTCGTAACATGAATTTCTGATGTCTCTACAAAAACGCGCCTAGCTCCCAAAACATGCAACCAAAACTGGTGACAAGACACTCATTCTGGAGGCAACTGAATAGGCCACGACCTCATCTAGGTTTGCTTCTTCCAAAAGTTGGCCGTGTTGATACATGTACTGTAAAATGTAGAAGCATTCATGAATTTAGGTCAATTCATTCCGAGTGTTTGTATACATACTGCAGTACCTATAAGTACCTCTCAAAAATGTTAAAAATACTGGAACAAGTTACAACACGTCAGTCTCGGATTATGTATCCCATATCGCACTCAATCAATTGTTGCCGTGACTATGCTGGTGCAGCACGTGATCAAACGAATTTAAACAAGAGCAACGCAAAGCGTAGCATATGCTCCTGACTGCCATGCAGTTTGTTTGGTTGCGTTCAAGTGAAGGAATAAGTGGTAACACACACGACACAGGAAGCTTGGAGAAATGATTTTTATTCTACGTTGGTTGGGGACCACTGCGTGAAAGGCCGACGTCATGTCACGTCGGCGGCGCCCACGGTGTAACTCTGTTGGCGTGAAATTGCAAACTTTTGAGGCTCAAATGAACATGGAAATGAGTTTACTGACTACAATTGGTTCTGCCAACGCAGGTGAATTTGTATGTGACGAGAATATTGTCATATCACAAAAGCAGAAATTGTTCAATGTTTTACAAAATCTGTCATCATGCAAATTATCGTTGTCAGGAGCTTCGTTGACAGCTTCGATAATTTGGTCCAGACAATTCTGTGTGAGATTTCACTTTTTGCATCCAATTTGATGTCTTGTTCATCGGTGCCTTTTGACTTGATACAAGCTGCATTTCCTGGGACAGACAAACTGCTGGTCATTTTCATGGCATTCAGCAATGTGTGGGTGGGAGGGCAGCAGGTATGTATCCAGCGAAATCATTGCGCCCTGTCCGAGATGAAGTAACTGCAAGTACAAATTGAAAATATTTAAAAGGAACTGAAAAAGTTTCAGATACATTTTGTATTTTATGAATTCGAGTCAAAAGTCACAGGGTCAACGCAGAGCTACAGGTTTAGATAGTGTGCGCAACACACCGTGCCCGTTGACTGCTCAGTGCTCACACACATACCCTGAAAATACTGACCTAAAATCTGGATTTGTTGCCAAATTATAGGCCGGAAGGCTATTTGCGTCAATGGTCATAGGGGCAAGGTTAAAGGTCACGTTGCGATGAGTGTGGCTGGGGCAGACGTTTGACTGCTCAACTTTCCCTGAAAATAAAAATACATGTTGTATTGACCCAAAATCTGCCTTCGGTGCAATGTTATAGACCTGGCATTTGCCTGAAGGAATATTTGCGTCAAACATCAAAGGGTGAAGGTCAAAGGTCACATCACGATGGGTGCAGTGTGCGACACACCTTTGACTNATTCATAATAACCCTGAAGTTCTATGGCACCCCTAATATTTGACCCGTAATCTGGGGGTGGAAACATAGATATTCTGCCACCAGAGGGCTCTTTAAGACCCTAGTCATTTCCCGCTAAATACAGACTCGTGCCAAAGGGAAACTTTCAGAAATATGAGGATGATCATGACAGACAATATAGGAAGTTACGCAATGCCACTTTTGTGGATTACAACAATAGGTGGCGCTTCATTACCTACCACACATCCATTTCCCCTAAATCCGGAAACATGCCAAAGAGAAACCTTCAGAAATATCATCAGCATGATCATGGCACACAATTTAGGAAGTTGCGCAATCGCACTTTTCTGTATCGCAGCAAAAGGGGGCGCCTCAATACCACATGTCCATTTCACCTCAATCTGGAATCATGCAAACGGAAACCTTGACAAAGGATTAGAAGGACTAGGACAAGAAAGAAAACAATTTTCTGCAGCAGTGACACATCGCCGAATTGAGTGGCTTCAGCAATAGGTGGTGCTGTATGATAAATTTGCAATATAGAACAAGTACAACAAATAAACCATGTTAGAATGATGTTCTATGTTATATTTGTTCTACTTTGTGTTGAATTTAGGTTTTTTATTGGTAAATCAATCATACAACGTTATCTGTGGCCAAAGCAATTCAGTGAAAGTACATAAAAAATTGTTTTGCCGTGGCTCCTGGCTTGATTGAACTGCTTTGATCTTAGGTGGCGTTGTATGAATAATATGCCATTAAAATCTAAATTCAACGAAAATAGAACAAATACAGGATGGAACACAGTTGGATCTATTGTCATAATCATTGTCACGTGATTTGTAGAGCTTATTCTTTGTTGTATTTGTCCTGTATGGTATATTTATCATACAGCGCCACCTAGTGCTAAAGCAACTCTATCCTGCGTTGTTCCACTGCTGAAAATTGCTTTACTCATTGTCATAATCATCTTAACGATATTTGTAAAGGTTTCCCTTTGGCATGTTTCCGGATTCAGAGGAAATGGACTTGTGGTATTGAAGCGCCACCTATTGTTGTAATGCACCAAAGTGCCATTGTGTAACTTCCTATATTGTCTGCCGTGATCATTCTGATGATATTCCTGAAGGTTTCCCTTTGCTATCAATGTGTATTAAGGGAGAATTGACATGAGGCGTACAGAGCCCTCTAGTGGCAGAATTTCAATGTTTCCACCCCCAGATTACGGGTCAAATATTAGGGGTGCCATAGAACTTCAGGGTTATTATGAATCTATAGGACAAAGGCTCTACACTCATGCAATATCATTGATTTAGGGGTCTGGATTAAAATTTTAAAGCACCCCGAAAAGTGCTACAGAATGGGCCGAAGTGGTGACCCCATGAAATTCAAAAGCTGGCCATGCTAAAACCCTGCATAGTGCCATAGAGATTATTGGTGAGCTATAAAGTGCAAGGATAGGAGCAGAGAAAAACACCTTTGCTTGCTCAATATCATCTTGGATTAAAGCAGAATATTTTTGACAAGTAGGGTGAAAATGCAGTTATTAGCTTCTTTGGGGATTAATATCTTGGAAATCCAGCATTATGCCAAGGTGAACTCTTCTTTGTTTATTCACTGGACATCCTTCTATCAACTCCATATCAAATTTCGATGGAACTCCGTTGGATAAAAATGTTAGTTCCTCTTAAAACTGTCGCTACTCTTCATTTTCTATTCTAACACAAAGAAGGACTCCACCAGGTTATCCAAATTGCCACCAGGTGGTACTTACTTTTATAAAAAACCTGAAGTGTTGATAGATCATTTACCATCATTAATACTTCGGCACAATGTCCCAGCTAGCCATAATAATTCATCGAGTTGGCCTTGTTTTTCACAATTTTTCTCATTTTGGGGCCTGACCTCTTGTCTTACAGGGGGCGCTACAACCAGAAAAATTGGACTATGAACNTTCTTGACGAGTTATATGACGACGACACGGCCATGGTGGAAGCGGAAAAGAACGTTGACCATAACTCCTGGATGACCATGATAGCCCTGGTCGGGACACCATCCAAGGTACCCTCTCGGGAGGAATGTCTGTCACGGTCCGCGTCCGTAAGCTCGTCTCGTCGCGGAAGCTGTGTCGGAGCGGCGAGTCCGGTCAGGGTGGGATCTCCGTCCATCGCGCAGCAGCTGGCGTCGAGATTGGAGGAACGGTTGGTCGACCGCCCAAAACGCAGGAGCCTCAGGAAGTCGGTGGACGGGCCCGAGCTGGGTTCACCATCCTTACGACGCAAGGCGAAAGAATCGGGGAAGCCGAATTTCTATGAAATTTTGAAGAAAGTTCAGAGGGTTAAATTTCTGACTCCCGGAGGTTCCTTTGATTACGACGATGACTGCGGGGTGTCCCCATGCAACGCGGCGAGGAACACATTCCAGTATTTGGAGAAGCACTGCCAGATCAGATCCAAGGACCCGAGCCATTATCACCGCTTCATCGACTTCGACAAGTTCTCATACATTCTCACTGGCGAACTCGGCGCAGTCAACATGGCGACCGCTCTCTTTTTGTCGGCGACACATGGCGTAGCAGTCGTTGACTGCGACGGCGCCGGGCGGTCAGTTCCCCTGGTCAACCAGATTACATACGCAAATAAATTCACGGTGTCCCCCACTGCCATCATGTCGCCGCAGCCAGGGCCTGATTTCGACAGCATTCCATCCACGTTGCTAGATTTCCCGTGCGGAACCGAGAAAATGGTAGAAGAGGTGGCGTCGGCACTCATCTCCGATGAAAACGGTCCGTTCAACCCGTACATCGGATACGGAACATACGTCATCACTGGTGAACAAATGGGAGACGTGCCCGTATTCGGTTCATACTCCACGGCACTTGATGTCGGTAGGGCAATGGAATCTGCTATCGGGGACGAACGTGCGGAGACGGTTTCGCAGGTGCTGACGTCACACGGGCGCATCAACAGCATTGTCTTCCACGGGTATGTCACGGAAAAAGTCCTCCAGGATAGCAAGGTGAAGGACACTGGGTACTTGATGATCACAGATATTGATGACGTAGAAAACAAGCTGAAACTCTGGTACAAGAACGAAATTATATTAGCCGGTCGCCCGGGTGAATCCCCATCTTATATGGCACCGGATTCGATCTGTCTTCTCCCTGCACACGAGAAACCAATGGACATCTCCTCAATTCCAGACCCGACGCTGACTGACGACCGTCTGGAAGTCTTCATTTTAGTCTTACAAGCAGACGAGAAGATAAAGAATGAGTTAGTCATCAAGAGTTTTGAGAGTATTTATAAGATGTTCAAGGGGGATGAGCGCGTTTATTATGGCGGGGAATACGTCCCCTGGTTCAAGGAAGACACGAAGACGGACGCCGACAACGTCCCCGATGAGGTTTTTCCCGATTTTGACCCTGATTCTAACAGGGACCACGGCCTTCATTCAGTAGTTTGAACACTCGGACACTGTTCTCTTTAGTGCATTCTCCAGCGACGTTTACGTTCTCGTCACCAATAGATTCTCGAAACCTCTCTCATGCAAGGAGCAGCAGGAGCTCGATGGCGCCGTGGTGACCTATGGGCGGTTATTCCGCAATAACCGCCGGTACATAGTGTCCGACCCGGCCCGTGTCGTTTCTGTAATAAAGCCAACAAGGCCTTACAAGTGTGTGTGTGTGCGTAGGCCGTGTGTGCGTGCGTAGGCCGTGTGTACGTGTGTGCGCGCGCGCGTGTGTGTGTGTGCGTGTGTGGGGGGTCTAGAGCCTTTTGGGGAGATATGGTAACTGTCATTTCTGCAGTTTAATGCGACTTCTAATCGCAAGGAAAAGTCGGGTTTAGTCTTTGACTGGCTCAAAGATTAGAACCGACGTGCTGGACGAGGTAATAGGGAGGTTTAGAAATCAACCGATAAAAGTAAACGTTAACGACAACGTTATTTTCGTACCGAAAATGCTATATAAAATCTGGTTAATGTGTAGTACACATGTATGAAAATAACGTTGTCGTAAAGTTTACGTTGATCGTTTGATTTCTAAACCTCCCTAATGGCGGAGTTTGGGGATTGATTGCATTTTCGGTACAAAAAATAACGTTGTCGTGAAGTTAACGTTTATCGTTTGATTTCTTAAACTCCCTGTTGTCTGAATTGTTTCACTATACTCTGTCGGCTTGAAATGAAGTAGACGTTTTCTGTCGTCTGTCAAAATTTGTAAATCCATGTTCATGTAGTGTAGTGTGCGTGGGAATGTTGATATGTGTTCTTTTGGTTGGAATATGCTGGAATCTTCTTGTTAAGGGGGCGGTAGCCATAAGGAAGGGCACTGCAAATGGCGACTGAAAACAATTCATATTTTCTTCAAGCAAAAAGGTAGCATCGATTTCATGTATTTCTATGAAATTGCTACTTTTGTTCTACACATCTGAATTGTAAACGATGTGCTTTCATCTTTCATTAATCAGCTAATTAAGCAAACAATGAGACCCCCAATTTGACTTTTTCGTCATAGATTTCTCGGCAACAACGCGACTGGGACCTGGCGTTTTATCACCAAATGTTGGGGAATACATATGTGCAGGTTGAGATAATTTGCAAATTCTAATTCTTAGTAATGATAATTATGTAATTTGTGCCGAAAATTGGTCAAAAATGAACTTTTTGAATATCTCCCGAATCCTGTTGAATAGTGAAAAAATCTCAACGTCGCGCCCTGCGCACAAATA
>NMRB01002185.1:21063-31464 GCA_002633025.1 Notospermus geniculatus | reverse complement strand
GACCCCACTGCTCTCGAAGGCCGTAGATTTTTTACCGTATCAATTCACGCGAGCATAAATGACATAGATGATATAGTACATTTTACCAAAGAGAAGAAAAGCACAAAAATTGACACACAATATATGATAAATAAAAAGGCAATTTCCAGAGTTTTGCAAATTTTCGACCCCAGGCTGGAACTTTACAATCCGAAACTCTAGAACAGACTGCTCAGTCTGTTCTAGAGTCAGCTCAGCTCAGTCTGTTCTAGAGTTTCGGATTGTAAAGTTCCAGCCTGAAGAAGACCCCGGTTGGGGTAGAAAATCCGCAAAACTCTGGAAATTGCCTTTTTATTTATCATAGTACATTTTACAGTACACTAACGTCGGAGGACGTAAACCACTTTCTGAATTCAATACCAAAGAGAAGAAAAGCACAAAAATTGACACACAATATATGATAAATAAAAAGGCAATTTCCAGAGTGTATATTGCGAATTTTCGACCCCAACCGGGGTCTTCTTCAGGCTGGTACTTTACAATCCGAAACTCTAGAACAGACTGAGCTGAAACCCAAATGTAGATATGAAGTATCCCATCCAAACAGGACGTGACAGCAATTAAGGAAAGAAAAGAGTACAAGCCCCAAAAGGTGGTTGCTCAACTTAACAAAATGTAATTAGTGAATGTAATTCAATACAGTGCGGCTTTAAGGTGAGATGAATGGATATCGATTTTCCATCAGCATCACTTTTTAGACAGGTGTGACTCTTCTTGCAGCTGTCACTGTTGCTAATTCTGAGCATAGAACTTCACGCAAGTGGTTTAAATGTCCTAAAATAATGTACATGTCGTAACTCTCGCGACATTCTCACCGAGCACCAAGCTCTTCTCATGTGTTCTGCGGAAGACGTTAACATCACGACTTTATCGCAAAATACGCACTGTTCATCACGTGAGGGGACTGGGACGTGCCGGATGAATGATGGAGTCCCATGAAGTGTAACGCCGCTAACGTTTGCTAAAATCCCAACGTAGACGTCATCGATGGGAAAATTTCTCCACGTTACCTTGTATTTTTGTTCTTCTTTCTTCGTGTGAATTGCAAGATTGAAAGCGTCCAATGCACGTTTCGAAATGAGCTGCCCATAACCTAGCGGATACGGAGGGAAGTATGGCCATTTCCATTGATCAGTTGTTAGAAACCACCTTGAGTGACGGTCACGTTCCGGTAAAGGATGACGATTATAAGTCCCAATAACATCGCCAACAAAAATAGAGGCTCCTGGTCGGATCTGATCCTGTATAAAATCGACGCATGTTTCTGGAGAAATGAGTGCATCATCATCACACTTCATGATATATTCTACATTCTGACAATGAATTTCCATCCACTGCATCCAAAAAATCATTTTATGAGCCAGGGTACGGTATGTGTCAGTGAAATTTCCCTGCAGCATGTCGCCGAATTTCTGTTTCTCGGCGTCGAACGCTTGCTTGGCCTCATCTGTCATATTATTTACTANTGTAGGCCTATAAATCGAATCAAAACGCAGTCCGATATGTTAAGCCGGTGACTGACACGACACTGTCTGAACCGTGGGAGTATTGAAGTCGTCTATCAATGTTTTCAATGTGTACATAGGTTCTGGGAACTAGTCTAATAATGGCGGATATTCATAAAAGTTAGCAAATATTTGTGTAACTTTCTTTAAAAAATACCAGCCAATGTATTCTATCTAGGTCATGTCTTGCACATCGATACAATGGGCGTTGACCCGATTCTTCTTTGTGCACGCGAAAACTATTCAGTCGACCCACAATGCCATGAAGAGCGCCACGACGAGTCAGCCGTGGCTTGTGGCGGTACTAAGGTATGGGCGGTTATTCCCGCATAAAATCAGCGTCTCCTGGATTAATTTATGTGACGAAAACGTGTTTCTACGACGGGCGCGGTAAATATACCAAGGCGAGAATTTTCTGAAAGTCGGGAGATTTTTCTCTACCTTGTGACGGATAATGGAGTCAACAAATGACGGTAGATGGCGACACTGTTAGTCTGCGTTCCCGCCGTCGAAGCGATAAATATAATCGGGGCGAGAATTTTGTATCGCGCGAAATTTTTCTGCACCTGGTGACGGATAATGAAGTCAACAAAAGACGTTAGGCCAAGTAAAAAAATAGATTAACGTCCCCTCCCTCCTTCAAAAAGTGCAAAAACTGCAAAAAGATTTTACAATACATTTCCTATACCTCCCCAAAATTTTGGCAATCTCTGAAAATTTTTTTATTTGATTTTGACATGTCTTTTCAGCCTCAAACTAGTAAAAATAAAAAATAAAAACCTCCCCCCTCCCCACTCATCTGAGTAAAAAAGGACGCTAATCTAATTATTATTTTTACTTGGCCTTAAATGATGACACTCTTGCCGGCTGATAGGCTACCGAAACAACCTCGAAAAACAGGTTCAGCTTCGGCAGACTTCGTGCTTGTTGCCTTGGCGCCATCTGACGTTGTTATCAAGAGTGTCGCCATCTAACGTCTGTTGTCTACTTATCCGTCACCAGGTGCACAAAAATTTCGCGCTAATACAAAATTCTCGCCCCGATAGGCCTATATTTATCGCCGTATTCGACATGGGAACACAGACTAACAGTGTCGCCATCTAACGTTATTTGTTGACTTTATTATCCGTCACAAGGTAGAGGAAAATCTCGCGACGACTTACAAAAAATTCTCGCCTTGATATATTTATCGCGCCCGTCATAGAAATACGTTTTCGTCACAAAAATTAAGCCCGCAGACGCTCATTTTATGCGGGAATAACCGCCCATACTAAGGGACCTTCTCAAAAAATAAATTTGAAGCCTAAAAGATGGATTTTTCCCCGTCNACTCAGGAACGCCTTAACCCAAAGCGCTCCAATGTGCTATGTGACCCCCTGCAGATGACCTTTATGTCCATGTGAAGTTTCGGCCCGATCGAACATCCAATATGGCCGCCAGGTGGCGTACCCCGAAAATCATCAAAGTGCGGTAACTCAGGAACGACTTGACCCAAAGTGCTCCAATGTGGTATGTGGCCCCCTGCAGATGACCTTTATGTGCATGTGAAGTTCCAGCCCGATCGGACATCCAATATGGCCGCCAGGTGGCATAACCCAAAAATCATCAACGTCTTTTCTGGGAATGACTTGACCCAGAGTGCTCATAACTGATATGTACGTCCCTCTGTCATTAGACTATTATGTCCAACCCAGTGAGCACATGGTCCATGGACCATTTTTGTTCCCCTTGAGTCTGGAGCTTTGCTGAATATGGAAACTGAGAAGCTGAAGTTTATTGTTCAATCCTTGTATTCCACTTCTTAGGCCAAGTTTTTTTTGTCTGGTACTTTGTCTACTTTGATCAAAGGTCTTCCTTCTCTTTACATGCAAAGTTCTGCCACTGCTAGTCCTGTACCTGTTCTTACTTTACAAAAGTGGGCATATTTTTACCATACTCTTGAAGGCATATCCATCCATGCAAACTCAGCACTTCCATCACCTTCCAAAACGGGGGCTTTTACTATTCTTATCATTGAACCTTGCTCCATGGACTTTACCTTCATGTTCCTTGACTGTCACTGTCTTCTCATAAATTCTGCTCTCATCACCTTAAACAACATGTCGTTTCCTTCCTTTCTTGCTCCTTCTGGAGTTCTTCCGGTCCTTGAAGCTGTTGCTACCATTCCTTTGCTCTCGGAAAGTAGCATCATCTGCAAAACATCAACATAACTTTTAAAAATTCCCAATGTCAATACTCGCTTGTAAAAACATCTAACGTTTCCGCCATAACTTCTCGAGCCATATTTGTGTACGTACGTTTGCAATACCCATATTGTCATTTCAAAAGGTTCTTATTATGCACGTCTCATGTGGGCCAATGCTATTAACTAGCGAGGATCAGCTACCGGCCCGAAAGTGGAGTTGGACATGACACGAGATCCACTTGTGTTCGATTTACTGACAGAAACAAAGAGAATCTCTTGTAAAAAAGCCGAGGTTCTCAGTCGCTTGTACGGGAAAAAAGCAATAAGCTTATAAGGGATAGGGTTCTACCGTCGGTGTACAAGATTCCTTGCATTTGTGCCGCAGAATGAAGTTGGCAGCAGGATGAAGGGAACATGTTGCTAAGTTTTTTGTGTCGTTTTGGATCCTGGCTTCAAAGTTTGACAGATTCCAGTCTGAACCAATGGAATGTACTTAGAGTGAGATTTCAGTGTGCAAAGACTAGTCTGTCACTCCTGACGTTGGGCCAGTAATGCTTCAGCATTGGCCATTTTGTACTTTTATCTTTAGTTTTATAATAAATGGATTACAACAACAACTCCTGATGCAATTTGGTGGTGGTAGTACCTTAAGCTGCAGAACACCAGGTGATATCACAAGCGATCTACTCACCACCGATCTTCTCGCCAGCCACCGCAGACTAGTAACATTGGTTTTGGTATCGTTTGATATTGGATGATCATCGCTGGCGAGAAGATTCCATGCATCAGTGTCCAGTGTACACGTGGCATCAACAGCCGATTTTAGATCGCTTGCGATTTCACCTGGTGTCCTGCTGGCTTCAAGGGTTAAACAGAAGAAGGCAGACTCGGTGAAATATTACCACACACAATGAAAGATCACTCCATACTCCATACATCATATAAACTCTCCATACTCCATACATCATATAAACTCTCCATACTCCATACATTAAACTCTCCATACTCCATACATCATATAAACTCTCCATACTCCATACATCATATAAACTCTCCATACTCCGTACATCATATAAACTCTCCATACTCCGTACATCATATAAACTCTCCATACTCCGTACATCATAGTAGATTTTTGAGGATTTGTTTTATTCCTAATAGACGGTTAAAGACCAAGATTTTTTCAAAATAAACCTATTTTTTTTATTAAAAAAACAGTTTTTTAAAAAGGCCGGGTTTATTCGGCAAGCATGCTTGCCAGGCAGTTCCCTTTTTCGTCCTTATTTAGCAAGCATGTTTGCTATCTAATGCTGAAAAATGTTCCTATTTGGCAAGCATGTCACGCCCCCTAATGAATATTAATCAGGATATGTGCTTGCCATATTATTCAGCACGTTTGGCTATTGGGCAAGCAAATATGCCATTTGTAGTTACACTGAGTAAAAAACCTCATGTCCCATGTTGTACGGGCTTTTTGGACGAAAAATTAGAGAGGCACGGCGCCGAATTTTAGGCACGGGCGGGAGCGATAGTATTTTTTTATCTTGAATTTACTTAACGGAACCCAAACAACAATATTCATGTCAATGGCACCCTCACTTATGGCCTACTATTTTTTCCTGATTTCAATCTTCTTGATCAACACGGCTACCTCGAAATTCTATATGGCCTACTAGTTAAGTTACGGAGCATTGACTACGGTGGCCAATGAGGCCACCATCCGGCAGTCGTTTGTTGGCACCTTCCACTGTTCGGATCTATTTTTGTACAAAAACAGAAGCCGTTTCTTCTTGATATGCCAAGGAAAAAACAAGAAAAATGAAAATAAAAAGAAAAAATCACGGAGTGATCACGCAAGTTTCGAACCCGCGATATTGGGGTTGCTGGCCCATCACTCTTTGGACTGCGCTAGTCAACTGACTGCAGTCATGCGGGGGACTTTATTACCTGGTTCAGGACAATGCAGGTAACTCGTCGTTTTAAGCCAAACTTGGCGTAGGCCTACTGTTTTTCAAACCAGGGTCGATAAATAGCCACTTTCTTCTGAAAATCGCTTGTAGGTGGCCGCAAGGCTCCCTCCACTAAACGATATTTTCTGCCCTGCCAGCTGCTCTGGGAGCGCTGCATAATTAAGGGGCATGTAGAGGCCATTGAGTGAAGTACCACAAGTGGACCCATCCAAAAAGTTCACTATCCGTGAGGTTGACAGCCAGAAGGGCATGGCCATCAGTGTCTATACATGCATGGCTCACTGTACACTGCACACACACACTAATTACACAATCCCCATGGTCTTTACGAGACATTACATCACCTGAGCTTCGGGGCAATCAAACTCCAAGCCACCACCCTTTCCGACTAATCAAGTAACGTAAAACGCAAAAGAATGAATATAGCTGGAGACAACGACACACGAAAATGTTGAATTTATCGCGGATCGTCCGGAATCATTGGTGAAACTTGCAGTAATTTCCAATTTCACAAAATAAGGGAGCTGCCATATTGAGTTGCTCGAACTACTTCCGAGGTTCAACTCGGTTCAGTCGGGTCGCAACCCGAACTCCATAAATTCATCAGGTATGTACTCTCTTTGACGTCATAAATGTGACCGATATCGTTACTCGGGTTGAATACAGTCCAAACCATTCGGCTCGGCCTCGTTCGGCCTCCTTCGGGTACTTCGGGATTTGTCGGGAGTCCGACTCGGCTGTATAACAATACGCGCCATCTTGAAACGGAAGTGGGTCCTCAGTTCCGGCGATTTACTAACCCATTCGTCCGCCGGATAGTGCCCAGGTGATGGTGTCTAGAATTACACGATATAAGCATATTTTTTGAAAATTCATCATTGTATATATGAATTACTTAAAACTATAGATTTATGCGTACATAAGATCAAGAAAAGTATGATATTATGTTGCTGCTACGCATGCGCAGTACGTATTAAGTAGTGCTCCTAACGCGGATGAATGTCTATCCAAGATGGCGGTATTCTTCATACAGTAGAGATACTTTTCGTCTCGTCAGAAGTGAAACATCGAAAAAGTATCTCACAACGTAGAATGAGTCCAAACTCCACCACTCACGTGACAGCATTGTGACCAGCAGCAAAAAGTCGTCGAATTCACCGGAAAATGTGTAGTGGGATGCGCAACACAAAATGTGTAGCTGAGCGAGACTACGTGAAAATGGCAGCTCCCATGTTTTGTGAAATTAGAAATGCAGTGCAAGTTTCACCGGTGATTCTGGACTACCAGAGATAAAGACAACATTTTCGAGGGTCGTTGTCTCTAGCTATATTCATTATGTTGCGTTTTATGTTATTTGATTAGTCGGAAAGGGTGGTGGCTTGGAATTTGATTGCCCCGAAGCTCAGGTGATGTAATGTCTCGTTAAGACAATGGATGGGGCTTGTGTAATTAGTGTGTGTGTGCAGTGTGCAGTGAGCCATGCATGTATAAACACTGACGGCCATGCCCTTCTGGCTGTCAAACTCACGGACTATTGGACTTTTTGGATGGGTCCCACTTGTGGTACTTCACTCAGTTGCCTCTATACATGCCCCTTTAATGAGCTAGACGTGCATCCAAGACAGTACGCTTACTGCATATACACAGCAGGTACTGTGCAAATAAACAGTTCGATGCCTTTAACGCCGTCTTAAAATCTTCGTTGGAGGCATAGCCTACTCCCAATCGCAACTTTTCGAAGCCTTTTGGCGAGGGCTGCGACGGCGAGTCGGAGGACGCCATCTTCATCTTCTGTTTGCATAATTAATGGGATCTAATTAATATTCGTTATTGTCTGCTTGCCATCTAAGACCAAATTCGGCAAGCATTTGCTTGCCAAATAACCACTTCCTTTTAAAAAAACAGGTTTATTTGATTAAATGAACAACGGCTTGCCATAGGAATCCGTAAAATACCACCGGTAGGCCCTATACCTTGCGTCCCGAACAAAAATCCAAAGAGAGATAAGAAGACGCACAAAAGTTAACACAACGTATGGTAATGAATAGGAAGTCAACTTCCAGAAATTTTTTTGCAAATTTTCGGCCCCAAGCGGGACCTTCGTCAGGCTCTGTCACTTCACAATACAGGGCCGTATTTAGCTTTTTGGTCCGGGGGGGGGGCAGAAGACCTCTTTTTGCCGTTTTTTGCCCAAAATCTGCATGAAAATCACGTTTTTTGCCCCCTAGCCCCCGCTAAATACAGCCCTGCAATATGAAAATCCAGAAAAGTTTTTTTCATTACTACATTTACTTCTCTTCATGGTGATTATTAATCTTTCAGATTCAAGTATCACCACTGCGAATTTCATTTAAATCGGGCCAATACTTTCTGAAATATGCACACTTTGGACATGGGAGCTTTCTTCCTCCAGCCCCTTTTTGTTGTTGAATTTTATTGCGATTTCGGTTGATGTGATGATCGAATAGCAAGATAATGCATCATGACTTCATTGTTTACATTTGTTGTTTGTAAACATGGATGTTTACATTATGTTATTTTGGACTTTTGGGACATGCCAACCCACCAAATTGAATACTTTAAGTATCAAAAGAATTTCTAGAGGGGCATACCACCAACAAATTACCCAGAAGACAAAGAAAAACTGGACATAAACAAACAAAATGTAAATAAACAATGATTTTCGTGGCCCGCGAAAATATCCGTGATACATTATCTTTAACGCTGGTGCTTGTTCCGTGAAAATCGGATGATTGGTTGCCGAGATATTTGAAAATTTCAAAATTTTGATATTTCGATATTATTTTTGATATTTTTCATCAGATTTTCATTGCAGTAGCTAGAGCCATCCTCAAAACATAAATCCATGAAATGCGAAAAAATTGCTGTTAATATAAAATGTCTCACTTCTTCGTTCTGCGTCCAGACTATTTGACGCGGGTTTACAATAGCAGTGGACAGCAGTGATAACAATCTCGTACCCAGAGTTCAATGTCACATTAAAGCTAACGTGACCGAACAAAAAGCCCCCATGCGACGAGCAAGAGAATTGCAAACGCCCTGCAGACACCTGAAACGAAGGCGCAGAACATGATAAACCCCACGACGTCAGGAGGGCGCCACCTTATTTGTCTTCGAGCTGTAGAGGTGTCAACATCCTCTGGTGAGCTCCTGCTGAAAATTTTCCTGAAAGAAAAAATTGACCCAGCTGGGAATCGAACCCGTGCCCTGTTATCTTTGTTCCACCGTCTTCCCCGTTCGACCACCGAACTTGTTGGAAGACTTCTCGGGCCGTATTCACCAAGGGTGATCATCGCGCGATTAAGACTTAGACGCGTGTAACTTCACTAAATGCACACACTTCCACCATGCTTTTGAAGAAGGTACACGCGTCTAAGTCTTAAGGGCGAGCCATCATTGCGAATTTTCATAGTGCTTCAATCCAGGCCCCTCTGAGAAAAGCAGTAAAGACACCCCCACTTGACTTTTGTATAAGCTCCTGCTGAAAATTTTCCTGAAAGAAAAAAATTGACCCAGCTGGGAATCGAACCCGTGCCCTGTTATCTTTGTTCCACCGTCTTCCCCGTTCGACCACCGAACTTGTTGGAAGACTTCTCATGTTTTCTCTTATTCGTAGTATTATTACGTAAGTCGAAGGTCTACGTCTATGACAAACACAAATCATGTCTCTGTCAGCTGGCTCGTTGGCCGAGTGGATAGAGTGGTGGATTATAAATCAGAAGATCGATGACTCGAATCCCGTCTATAGATGATTACATTTTTTTTTTCTTTGAGTAGTGTAAGAGATATCGGCCCGGAGATGTTGACAGCTCTGTTGCCTGAAGACAAATAAGGTGGCGCCCTCCTGACTTCGTGGGGTGTATCATGTTCTGAGCCTTCGTTTGAGGTGTTTGCAGGGCGTTTGCAATTCTCTTGCTCGTCGCATGGGGGCTTTTTGTTCGTTCACGTTAGCTTTAAACTCTGGAAAGGGCTAGAGCGGTACTACTTTTGCACAGCGCAATGCATTGCTGACGGCGGATGAATTTCTGGCCGTTGCACAACCAATTGCGTAGGGATTCGAAAGAGTTCGCAATTTATATATATATATATTCGTTTATTTCGTACTATAAATTGTACAATCGTGCAGGGTGATTAACTATTTACAATCCGTGCAAAGTGCATGTCGAAGTTGAAAAACCAAAATGTCACCACAGGAGTAGGCCTATGTACGTAGCCTCACTCCAGCATCACCTCCATCACAATTAAATGACTACAAATGAGAAAAAAGCATGTACATGTATGGAACCGCTTATTCTACGCATAGCTGACGTAAAATTTCTTCAATCTCCCTCTTCTCCAATATGGTATAATCTCCCGGTCTCTCATATACGGTACATCATCATCATGTCCTTAATAACCTCGATCTTACTTAGAGAGAGTTTCGACATCAATGTTTTCAGTAAGGCTATTCCTCATTTGAATATCTGTTAAAGATGTTTACATCGTATTTTCTA
Source organism: Notospermus geniculatus (assembly GCA_002633025.1). Lineage (NCBI taxonomy): Eukaryota > Metazoa > Nemertea > Pilidiophora > Heteronemertea > Lineidae > Notospermus > Notospermus geniculatus. Next base: position 21,251 of record NMRB01002185.1, on the reverse strand, counting down.
AGACCTAGCTTATGACATACGGTAGTAATGTTGTTACCGACGGCAGAGCGACCATCTCTCATTGCTATATCAGTAGAAAGGGAAACTAGAGGGTTACAACTGCTTGCTGCCGATTTTACAAATGATATAAAACGCCCATAAAGTTGAAGGTCGGGAGTGACATCGTCGCATAACAGGGGTAAAATATT